>DWJK01003153.1:0-13511 GCA_018248815.1 Croniades pieria auraria
GTGATATTTAAATTTAAAACGCACTTTTGTAAAGAGGTGCGCGCCATGGATTTGAACCCAGAACTCCCGGAGTGAGAGGTTGAATTCTTAACCACTAGGCTATCACTGCCTTAAACTAAAGATCTTCATAATGTTTTCTAAGCCGTGGCAAGCCTGCCAACTCGTAGATTATTTTGTTAAACCTTCTCATTAAAAGAGGAGGTTTAAGACCAACGGTGGAATAATAAAGAATTTAGTGATGGTTGGATGAAAAACAGTATGTTATAAGTACGGGTAGGTGTCTGTAGATTACTTCTGAGTTAAAAGTGGATAACGAGTAGTATGTACAAATGTCCTCAAAGTAACCCAATTCGTTAATTGTTTGTTCAACAATCGGAACGTAGTTGAAACCAGACCGATATGTCTCGGCGCCAAGTACCTAAATGTTTTCGTATATGTCACTAGGTTTAATTAAACAGTGTCAAATTATCGCGGTAACTTACAAAACACTGGAATATTTTGAAACGTCACTAAATGAGGCTAAAGTATCGTAATATCCCCTATAATTAGTAGTTATAGAATATAATGGGATATTCGAAAAGAACAGATAGAATATTAAATAGTTGTCTATTGATAGCTATGGCAAGACATTTCCTCCAGCTTTTGTCTCTGGCTTTACCACTTTTACTGGTTCTGTGCCTTTGAAGGCAGATACCTGATATATGTACATACATTACTACCGGGTGATGTGAGACTTCTACCGCACTAAAACCCCTTGGTGTTCCTGGATCGCTCCGATATCCTATGCTTATAGTTCGAGGTCGCTTGCTGACGATCATGGACGACAGCGGCCACATGACTGTGACATATTTCAAAGAATGAAGGCTTAATTCGCTATTAGCATTATCTCCATAACTTGAGCCAAGTAGACGAGGTTCTTGCGAATTGCAATGCAAATCTGTGACGTAATACCTTGCAATCATCGTTTACTAGTGCGTTCCTCGTACTGACCTCGCATCGTATTTTAAGGATTGTTTTCCGTGACTAAACTGTTTTACCAATTGTTCTATATTCTACCATCTATAATATATTACAGTACATCGTCATCTCTACACAGTATAAAAAGAAGTCGCTTCCGCTGTCTGTACGCTTTGCTCTTTCAAACGATTTTAATGTGCTTTTTGTCAATGGATAGAGTGATTCAAGAGGAAGGTTTATATGTATAAGGCTAAGGCTAAGCATAAGTTAATGTAACTCTTGGAAGAGCGGAGCCTCCTAATACAGGCAGTCAATGCTTAAAAGGAGTCTCCAACCCCTAGAAATTGTAAACTTAACATTGTTAAAGAAATAAAGAATTATTATTATTATTATTACATGCGTACTATAGTAGAAAAAAGCCGAGTGTTTCAAAAAATTGTCATGTGATGTCGTGAAAAACATTTTTGTGCATTTACATTGTAAACATTGTCAAAACCTTACGAGATACATCAAAATAATGTGCTACGGAATTTATATATATACTTTAAAAAGTCCTACAAAAACATCCGCGATGGTATACATATGTCTATCTCCTAAAAATGACGCACAGTAACCATTTTTATCTTTCACATGTTACAAAAAATAATGTGTAATTTCGAAGCTATTTTCAATAATACAGTGCTATTTTGCATCCAATTAACTACTTTCGTTGCATTGTGTATGTAATGTAGATCACAATTGCCCTTAACGGCATATCATTACAATATATATTTTAAAAGATATCAGAGATTTAAAATGCGAGGATAAAGCAACAGAGTGTTAGGCGGTACGAAGTTCGCGCGGGTCAGCTAGTCTATAATGTATATATATATGGATTATAGTATACAATCATACTAAGCATTTTATGGCGTAGGCAGAGAGCACCGATCCTTATAAACCTGACATGCTTCTTGTACATTCATCGCTCTTTTCACACACGCACGCCTGTTTTTTGAAAACTTTTGGCTCCCCGCCACCCAGTATCCGACCTATTTTACATACATATTTTGATCAATTATTCATAGTGGTTATATTGTCTCAGGTTACAATCACTAATTGAATTGCGGAAGTGTGCAAAAGCGTTGTCGAAAATCTATTGCTAAATGGAAAATTAAAGCATAGGAAAGTTTTGGTTGGTACGAGTATGACAACCACATAGGGAATCCAAAACATGTATACGCGTATTTTTTTTTTTGTAACACCTTAATAAACTAAGGGGTACAAGGGCGTACTTAAAGCTTATTAAACATGTCTACCTTGTGTATGTATGTAACGCATATATCGACCTATCCGTAGAATAAAGTTCCATAAGAACATGTGACCAACACACTTTTTCTTTATTTTTCGGTAGGGAAACAAGTTTAATTTTTTTTTTTATTTATTTAAATTTTTGTTTCATTACCCTGAAATATAGATCTAAACAGTCTAAAAAATAAATAAAATGTGTGTTGGTCACATGTTCTTATGGAACTATTCTACGGATAGGTCGATATGTACGTACCTACATATGTATGTGTGTAAAAACACGATCCATATAACTATGCTCGTACTCATTAGTAAACATACAGTAGTCATAATAATCATATGGAGAGTACTACAATAGTTGATTACATTTAATTACGAATTTTCTGCGCAACAGCATTGTAATCGCTAACTGGTTTGTTATCAAACACCCAAAAGAACACGTTACAGGAATGTCATTACTTTTATGTGTCCTATTGTAAGGTCATTGTCCTATTTGTTTTTTGATTAAAATTAAAAGAACATGTATTTTAATGTGACTGCTACCAGAACAAAAAGTGGTCTTAAACAATGTTGTGAAGCAACAAAAACTTGGTACTAGCATATTTTATTACTTAAAACATAAATTCTTTTAAAATTGCACATATATTTAGATGTTTGGTTCTATTGTAACTTATCTTTTTATCTTTATTTTGTATCTTTTCGTGTGACTAAGATTTTTTGTGTGTATGTTTCCTAGCAAATAATAAATTATTTGTACATTTGTTCATTCATAATAAATTCTCTAAATAAGTATACATTACTCTCGGCAGTAAAAAAGACAAACTTGGAACGAATTACCTCATGCAAAAACAATCTCCAAAAGTCCAAAAAATATTGAAGCTGTCAGACAGTGAGCTTATAATTAAGCCTTCACTCAGACAGTGTAAAGGTCGTCTTCCACCAACCACGTATGACGTAGGTGGAGTGAGAATATTACAATGGCAAACTCTGTTGTACATAAGCTGTGTAGGATGTTTGCATAAAAATGTGAAGATAGCATAAAGAAGAAGAAGATGAAGATATAAATGTCTGGTTTAGATAAAAAGAAAAAAATACAAAAAAAAACCGCGAAATGCGAACGTTAAGATACCTGTAAAATTTTTGTGTGATGATCTAATTTTTTCAGTAACAGAACATCTCAATTATAGTCACCGCGGAAGTAGCGGATCTGTGGCTTATGTTAGACTGCGTCAGAGCCCTTTAACACTCTCATGAAAAGCCTTAAGTTCTCGTATCATTCTAGTTACTTGGTAATAGATCTGCTAGTATAATGTATTATTTTGATAAAAAATGCTTTTCGGAACTTCTATTTTTGCTTTCGCATAGATCTTGTTTGTCACACAATGTCAAGTCATTTGGACGGTTCTCGGGCAGATGACGTAATGCAGCGATGAATGCAGCCTGGCATTCCAACACTGGAGTTGACAGCAAAAATCATTTTCAGGTAACGCATATATCACCTCAACGCTGTTCCTTATAGTTATAATGGAAATTTCCATCGAAAAGCAAAAACAAACCTGTATGTTCAGTATTGTACGTGGAATAAATGGATCGTATACAAAAAGAAAATCTATTCGCAACACAAAATATGTACAACCGCAAATCGGACGCTTGAATTTAATTGCAAATAGATATACATATGTATGTATATACGCAGATTTTGGGAACAAACTTTTATAGCTCTTTAGATGAGCATCATACAAATAACAATATTTTGGTTCATCCACGGCTACCTGGTCCACCAGTACCAAGGACTGACCAGACAGGTGGCAAACATTCACATACATACTTACAGATAGACACTTATAATTTTATACTCAGACACGGGACAAACATTTGAACACAATATTTTGTTTTGGATGGGATTTCAACGCCCTGGCTCAAAAGTCAAGGTCACTAACTACTAGACAAACAGGTTAGTCAAGCAAAATTCAATGTTCAGTCAACAAACAGGTAAGTCAAGCAAAATTCGAATTTTTAATGTTATTAAACGCCCAAACGTATGTTAAAACACTAAACAAATTTCTAGAAGTATAGAAAACAGTAAATACTGCTCTACCTCAAACGCACACTCCGTAATGATTTACAGAGACCTAAAGTCAATCCAATCATTTAAAGTTACTTTTGAAAAGGTGCAGTTATATTAATACGCTTTTTTATATATATATGTACCGTCACCTGCAACAAATATCAACAAAAATGTTCCAGTACGCCAGACAACATTCAATTCTGCCGACCGACACGTACAACCAGCGAAGACTTCGTAATAATTTACTGCGATTGCATTGAGTACAGGCGGGTATTCAAATGAAATGGGTCATAACACATAATGCATACAGCGTGATTCACCTTGCCGCCGAGTTACGGACCGGTGGGCCTTAGGGTCGCACTACATTACTCGTGTCACCTCTCACTTGTCTACCTTAAATAATTAAACATAAACAAATCATCAGTAAAAGTTGGCTTATTAACAGCTGGTAAATCAATAGACGAGCTACTTAGCAGATGTCATCATCACCTGTGTCACGGAAGACACAATAGCCATCATAGCTATATTGGTATTATTATTATCGTTATATGGTTACGTCGGATCCGTTGTGGGATAGGAAAAGAGTATTCAGTGCCAAATATTTTTAACTTTAGAGACCTGACGTGTTACTTCTGCATTTTTTCTACATTCATCAATTCTACTTCATTCATCAAGCTAGCCGATTTCAGAGTTCTGTCTTTTCTTTTGGCCACTATCTGACTTACTTAGTCATGATAGATAAATTGTAGTCTTATATCTCCTGTTACATCATTCTCGGATTGGAACGGCCCAGGACTGAATGGAGTGGCGCCGATTAGAGGAGGCCTATATGCGGCAGAGGACATCGAGAGGATGATGATAATGATATATCATCTGTTTTTTAAGAAATTGTAAACACAATGCGCACACTGCGATCACATCGAAGTGTCAATTCGAGCCATAATATGTCCATACGTTTAGAATATGTCACATATTGAATTCTGGATGAGAAACGAACAGCTGTCACTATGATAGGGTTCGACCTTAATGTTATTCCTTGATCTGACATATTGTAATGTTTTCGCGCATTTTCCCTCAGCCCACGGCAATGAAGATCATTACTGTCATTGTTTTGCATCACTCCACACAATACTGAGTAATCGTTCTTGGTCAGAACGCTTCTGTGGTTACTTTATTTGGTCAGATACAGACAAATAGCAGCGGCTCCTGTTTATATTCTTTGATTAATCCTAGAAAATATACATACAAAATGAATTTCCTAAACTTATTCATAATAGCTCATTTGTCTAGTTGGTTAAGTCCTCCGCCACGCTGAAGAACTGTTATTTACTATTTTTGATTTCTATATTACTTTCTGAAATATCGCTAACGCTTTATAATGCATTCCGCGTTTATATTACTTTAACATTAATACTAATGCTTTCCGCATATTTAATATTACATACACAAAAATAATTATTAAAAACATGCAAATATACACAAAATTCTAAAAACTCCGCATTGCTTCCTATATAACATATCTTTGCTTGCTTTTTGCTACCAAAAACAAAAGACAACCAGAGACAAACGGTAAACAATCTTCTAAAATATAGAGAAATATGTAATATACCTCTTGGCTTTAAAAAGCATAAAAGTCATGAATAATTGCCAACATCGTAGATATTCCGCCGGTGTGGAATAATAAACTCGATGTGCATAATCCTTGAGATCTCGAGGCCCCTTGTCATCTGCTTTATACGATAATAGCTCCTCTGTTGGCGCTATGACAACCTGCGGGTATGACTGGACTTGAATAGCAAGTGCTTGAGCAGCGAGCTAATAAAGGAAGCATTGTTCTAACTCCTTATAGCGCAATGAAAACAGAATGATACGACGTTTGACACCGGACAATTATTACACCTTTAAAATTAAACAAGTAATATACAAGATACCACGCTTCTGTTTCCCCAAAAGGGTAAACAAGGATAGTGGACTCCCACGTTTCACCAGTTGTGTCTTACGGTTCACGGAACAGGGGTGAACCGACCCTATAGACATACCTACACCGGGCGTAATTCCAGACTCAGCGCTACTTTTTTAAAGATAGAAGTTGGATCGAATCCAGAACCTCTTACTCAGCAGCCACCCTTGCAACCACTAAACCAGCAAAAAGGCCATCAAATACCAAATATCAACATTAATATAATGTAAATTTAGTATCTCAGGACTTTATAATTGTAGATCTTTAAGAGTAAAAAATAGTGGTTATAATGGACATGCTTAAACGTTTAATTGGACATTTTCCTAACGTTACTTAGTTATTCTGATTGGACAACCAGCAACTATGGATTGACCGGTCTGCACTATTATATTTCCTATAATACTGGCCGCGATTTGGGCTCAATCCAGCGTTACGCAACTAAGTATAATGGTGTTGTAGTACAATATCAATCTCACCCTCTATTTCATGGGACGCTTTACATAACTGTTGAAAAGTAGGAGTACTACATTCCTCTGCTTATCCCTTCGCCGAAATGCAAGTGGGATGTTATGCAATTATGCGTCAAATAGTTGTATGGTAAGAGGATGTTCAAGCCCCATCAGAAAACAGCTGAAATATAAAAAAGGACAATTAATATGTGCTAATGTCCTTTTTCTAAATACAATCAATATCTGTTCTGCTCTGCGAGCCTGTCTATTTGAAAGGACCTTAAAATGTGTTATGTACGACAACTAGCTACGAAGCCAGCTAATATCTACATGTAATTCCTAATACCGTGCTCATGCGATGTAGATACAAACCGTAGAGATCCCAAAGAGCCCCTACGTAATCTGGGTGGCCCCCGTTTTTATGGGTAACCCAATCCTTGTAAGAACTTGTCGGATCTCTCCAACATTTCTTCTTCTAAGTGGGTTATCGTTAGTGATAATTATAAATGACTATAATATAGAAGATACGTTTCTCAGATGTAGCGTGGATTTTTATAACGTCCTTGTTATAATTTATATGTGTTTTTTTTTATTGCCTCGATGGCCCACTGGTTGCAAACACGACTGCTGATCTACAAGGTTCTATTCCCGGATCTGGAATAATTGAGATTTTTTAACTTTGATTTTATATTTGAATTTTCTAGTAGAGACTCGGAGTTTTGTGACCTGTGTTGGCAATACGCTCACTCCCTATTCCATGGTGGGACATGAACGTAACACACGGGTAACACGGGTGAAACGTGAGAGTGTACTACAGTCCTCTGCCTACCTCTTTGGGGGTTACTAGTATGATGTACGAGGGATTGCTAGTACTTTTTTTAAATAACATTTTTTTAAATAAAAGTGAATATGTAAGTTCTTAGCTATGGAACGTAAATCAATATACTGCGTTGTTACCCACTGGAAACATTAAAAGGTTATTGTACATAGCATCCTTTTGTGTACCTTTTTCGAACTGTTTAATGCTACATAATGAGTACAACACTCATTATGATGTATTATTTAATACTACGGGTCACCTGGAACATTAGTCTTTAAATGTCGAGTGCCACTTTAAAGAGATATATTGTCATTCCCGGGCAATCTCTCGCCATCGACCATTAAGATTCGTTATCTCAGCCCTTTGTTTCTTTCGTGTTTCAAGTTCGCATTTATGCCCACGATTTATATCCTCTTTCCCCGACTGATGACGTAATTCACTGCGATGTTCACAAGCTCGGTCGGGACGAGGAGTTTCTCTGTCCACTGCCATTTCAACTAGATTATTATCTTTGTCCATCGCCGTGATTTCTCTTCATAGATACTTACTATTATAATAAATATTAATAGCTTTTCTATCGCCATTGTGCGTTGGAACCGTCAACGCGGTTACCGAACGTTTTCTACTTTAAGTGGATCTCGCTGTTCATGATCTTACTCTACGATACATCTACCCTTCTCATTTAGCACTTAATCGTGAAATCCTGTTAGGGTCGGCAGTAAACTGATTGTGAGATAAACGAATCGGCACTCCCACGACCCGACAGATGTCGATATCCATAAACGGAATTTCTTTGGGCTTTATCAAAAAATAAATCGTGTCATATAAATAACACAGTTAGGCTAATTATATACATATACGTTGGGTGGCGTATCGGTATCGAGTATCGAAGCGTCGCGTTGCTTCTTGGAACGCGGCGATAACTTTTATCTCAGGGCACGAAAGCCTGGCGAGGGCTGGGGGCTGGCGGCCGCGGGACGGACGGAGTAGGAGGCAGCGGCGCGCACGCATCCCGCGCCCTGCTTCCGCGCCGAGGCTCGATCGCGCCGCCGCTTCGCCAGTGATCGCTCGGACGCCGCATGCGCTGTACGCCCTGCGCCACTGGTCCCGCTCCCACAGACACGTAAAAAAACTAGCCGACCCCGAGTGACCCCAAAAGTGCACGAGCGGCCGACACGAACGAAACGACTTCGCGAACGCATTCCGCGAATAACACTCAATTTTATGTCAAAATTAATAACTAACAACGCTTTGCTATAACATATGTGAGCTTATTTAACTGTTTACTTCTAGTTTAAATTAACATAAAAGGTGAAAAGTACGGACTGTGCATCGGAGGAGCAAATTTGAGCATATTTAAATGTTAACGGGCGCTTAGCGCGAGCAGAGGCGGTTCGCGGCCCAGGTGAGTCAACCGACTTTATTGTGATTAAAATAATAATTTGCTATTCCGTCCCATCTCGATATGGAATCTTGGGTTTTTGGACCGTGCTCATGTTTTACGAGCGCGCTAAACTTTGACGCTCTTTCTCATATTCTACATACGAAACTTTTAATTATAGATATTAATAAGGTTATCGTTTAAGGGAATCATTTCATATTATTCATTCCAATCAAAACCATTGTGACGTATTACATGTGTGGAACAGTTGACAATGTTGCACGATGAATGCCACAAATGCAAACTGCGGGTACCTACCACTTGTGTTCCAAATACAAGAAAATGAAAATCAAAACAAAAGCGTATTGTTCACTGTTCATAGTTAAATTATAAATAATATCTTCTATTGTTTAATTTACTACAAAACTGCAAATATTCATAACGTGTGTAGCGGACTTATATCAAAATATAAAATCAGCAGAAATTTATGAGGTTACTCTAATATGGTAAATTTACATTTATAAAAATACATCCTGACCATTTCTTCAGGATTCAATTATATATTATAGCATGTAAATGCATCATGCCCATTCAGCCCAGCAGTATCTATTTAATTTCTATAGAATAATTTTTTTTTTTTCTAAATGCACCCTAACCAATTAGTCGCCTGCGTCCTTCCTGACTATTAACTTAGGATGCGTTTATATACTTGTATTTATGTGCGTTTATATAAATCATTTTATTCTAATATATTAATATGAAATGTTTTTATGTTCGTTACACATAACTGTAACAACACCACAAGACATTTTCTCACTAATTGGCGGTAATAATGTTTTGCGCTCGTCGGATATACAAAATGTTACAGTTCCCATGAATGTTTAATGAATTCAGCTTTTAAATTACTCCAACATTAAATTAACAGTGACTTTGAACAGAATTGGACTTACCGAAGTTGCATTCTTTTGAAGTAAAAAAAATAATAAAATCTAAATTATTCATTTACGATTTCCGACTAGCGATAGCTTTGTGGTTTAATATATGTATGTATGTACCAATTAAATGGTAAATCCATGTTTGTGGTATAATATCATATATATGATTATTTAACATATTTACTAGCATTTATGTTGACTGCCTCGTTGGTCGAGTGGTTGCAAGCACGACTGCCGAACGGAAGGTCCTGGGTTCAAACCTTAATACTATGGGAAGTTTCTAATTTAAAATTTTTAGTAGTAACTCGGAGTCTGGATCAGTGGCCGGTGTATCGCAATGGGCTCTACACCTTGCTCTACCTGACTCTACACATGGAACTTAAACGTAACTGGTGAAACGTGGGAGTGTACTACACTCCTTTGCCTACCCCTTCGGGGATTACAGGCGTGACGTTACGTTTTTTTATGTGTTAATGCGAAGGTAGTTGTGAAGTAATTATTCCGTTTATTCTTTGTAATTAATTTTTTGTGTAGGTAATTAAATTAAGTCAGATTAACAATATCTATAACTTACATAAAAAAACGACTTAAGCGCCGCAATAGAAGTTAGTAGATGGTAGTCCTAAATGGCGGAAAGATTTATCTTTATAAATGCCTCACTTAAGGCTTTGTTAGGTATCTTATTTCTAGTGTCTTGCTCGAATTTTTGGCTTAGTAATTAACAATCAATAAATATACATCAGCGAGTATACCAATGTTGTACTGCCTCAATGCCGCACCTGTTAATCAGGGTCGCGTCACGCTAAATTGCCCTCAAATATCAAATACAAAATTCCACCAAACTACATGTGACATTCCGAGCAGACGCAGAGGGGCAGGTGTGTAAACACGTGCCACCGCGCCGAGCCGAATGTTTTCACACAATAAGAATAAAGCCACGCGCATTCCACTAGCGAGCCACTACTGTGTGACTGTGTGCCTATTAAAACACAAAAAGTGTTAAGTCTTATAGTTCTATGTTCTTTGGTTTAAGTTCTATCCTCTATGATTTAAGTCGTATATTCTAAGTCTTCAGTTCTATGTTTTATTCTTTAATTTGCATATTTTAAATCTTCGATTCTATATTCTATGCTTTCGACTGTATGTTCGAAGTCTTCAGTTCTATGCTTTAAATTCTGTTCTAGGGACAAGATTCGTTCCTCATTATCTAAGCAGTACTGAAACTACGACGTCTACATTTCTCATGTTCATTGGGAATTTACAAATCTCATGATTATTATCACCTCTTTTGATTTTGTTAAGCTTCAATCCGTCATAGATAGGCAAAAATATTTTTTTTGTAACTAGATTTTTATTTGCTACATACAGCTTCCATTCACAATTCAGGCTAGGATTCACGGAAGTATAAACATGCCCCCAACATTAGGATCGAACGTCCGTTATCTTTCTGTGTTAGTCCTACCCTACGATCGAAAAATATTTATGCTGGTAGACAAAGCTCCTGTGAAATTGTCAATTTTCAAAAACTAATTGAGAATTGTCACTGCACTAGGTCTGCCAACCCGCACTTGGCCAACGTGGCAGACTATGCCCTTAACCCTCTCGTTATGAGAGAAGACCCATACTTACCGACCCAACAGTGGAATGACAAATCGAACAAAAACAAAAAAAAACTGCGCTAGGATAAAATAGTACCTTAAAATGCAATTTTATGATAATATTTTTCATATTAGCTACAGCGGTGTTTTGATGACTGTGCCAAACTAAAACTCGTTGTATATTTACATCATTGAGTATTGTGACTGTTATAAATTTTTATATGAACTTTTACTTATAAATATTTACAAAAGATATAAAGTTCGTTCGGTAACTCGTTGAATTCTTTAGCATACAAAACGCTAACGAGACAACAGTTTGCATTAATTCCTATTTTCTAATTATTTACAATATTTGTAGCATTTTTATCATTTTATGAAGGTAATTTGTCATATTGAATTCTAAAACGTAAACATCGTACATCGTTCGTGCGTCTATAATCTCGACAATCATGTGATTCCTGGCTCCTTTTACGTAATCAAACCTGTCATGTCAGCTTTTCCAATTACATGGTGCCCCGTCGCCGTACGTGCACGGTGCGCGCACTCGTGTCCACCTGACGACACAATAAAACGCGGGAAATGCAGCGTCGATAATTCCGCGCCTTGTCCTCTGTACGTGTCTCCAATTAATTAGCTGTTTCGAGAGATACCTACGTACTCGGCTCGCCCTTATCACCTCTTATTGGAAACGCCAATTGTTTCATATTAATTAACAATTTAATGGCTCAAAATTACTCCGATAACATTACATGCAATTTAATTTGTACCTCGGTGACGAATTCGAAAAGACAAAATTGGATGAGTCCAGTGTGGATTTTAATAATATAAAAGCGTTTTATAATTATTAGAGTTCAATCGTTTATTTTAAAATGCGCGAACATTTGATTAAGAATATAACTGGTATATTTAATTTGTTATTGAATAATTTTATAGAAATATTCTAGCTTCTTAGATATTTATGTTCGCGACGATGTTTATTATGATGATCGGCGTGCGGTCAGCATCGCTTAACGATGACACTCGTATTAAATTAACAACTTGTTAATAATTTATACTCGCTTATTATTCTGTTTGCTATTATTTCGTGTATCGTTTCTAAAAACGTGGCTAAAAAGTCCTTTGAAAATACAGCACGTGATTTCGCCTTCCGCTAAGCAATGCTGTAGAAAAGTCAATTAAGTCTCACATATTTTGGAATATTTTGAATCAAATAAAAGTATGGTAACTTTGGGCAACTAGATTTTATATAACTGTATTATGATAGAGCCTGCTTTGTATTAAATAACATTACTTATTAGTGAAGCAGATGTTATCACTAAACTTCCTCATGTCGAGGTTCTGGTACGTGCGTGGATGTACCAGCGTGCGTTATCGCCTTACCACAGAGCTCACAGGAGGGAGTAGCTATCTTTTGTATTTACAAGTTTATTAACCGCTACGTTCTTATTGTATAGCAATATTATCAATTCTGTCTATAAACTAAATAAATATCTCTGCCTTCCTAGCAAGGGATCTGGCGTGAAGATATGTACATACGTACTATTTGTAAAATATGATTTTATCATTCTTATCTGATAGGGTAGACTGTAGAATATGGCCGCGATCTCATCTGATGGGAAGCACAGATGCGTCCAAACTTGAATTATTGACGGTCGTTCCAAGAAATGTTATGTATGCTTATCTATTTGTCGAACCTTTCATCATGTGATATGAAATTCCCTTATACGCCTATCGCTCTGAGAAATCTGGAAAGTTCTGTACAGAATAACATTGGCTTCTTCGTCTATCCACATTAATCACAAATCAATGTCAATAGTGATAGCCTAGTGGTTAAGAATTCAGCCTCTCGCTCCGGCGGTGCTGGGTTCAAATCCATGGCGCGCACCTCTTCACAAAAGTGGGTTTTAAATTTAAATATCACTTGCTGACGGTGAAGGAAAACATCGTGAGGAAACCTGCATGCCTTAGAATTTAAAAAAAAGAAAAAAAAAAATTTCTAAGGTGTGTGAAGTCCCCAACCCGCACTTGGCCAGCGTGGCGGACTACGGCCTTAACCCTC
>DWJK01003154.1:0-13511 GCA_018248815.1 Croniades pieria auraria
AGACTCCGAGTCACTACTAGAAATTCTAAATTAGAAAATTCCCATAGTACCCGACCCGGGATTTGAACCTAGGACCTCCCGACCGGCAGTCGCGCTTGCAACCACTCGTCCAACGAGGCAGTTCAATAAGATGTAAGAAGTTTTCTTTTAGAAAACACAGCCAACACAGTGTTAGAAAACAGAAAGTCAACGCTCTGTGTAAAAAATAGCTCTTGACTGGCCCGTTTGCATTTTTTTTGCTACCATAGCACACTTTGACCTAGATGCCTTATTACCTTTATATTGGAATTATTAAATTGAATTAAAACACACAAGAAATAAATAATTAAGAATTTCAACAAAATAACGTAAAACTTGCTTTCAGTGAAGTAGTGACTAAACTACAAATTCACACCAGAGGTAACAATTTATACGTAAGCGCAAGAAAGGATTCAACTCCTCGAAGGAAACCCACTTTTGTGTCCCATTTCCACAACAATATTTTTACGTGCCACATGAGAGCTGAAACGTAATGTTGGAATTAGAACATCCAAATGAGAAAATACCTCCAGTTATATTGCAAGTAGGACAGAGGGAACTGTTTTTAGTTGAGACACACCTGGCTCTTGAAGAGCTCATAAATAAAGGGGAAACGACTAAACTTGCGGAAACATCTCGACGAGAATCCCGCGGAAACGCGCCTTTCATTCCGAGAGACCGCTGCAGCGCTGAAGCGAACGACGAAGTGATTAGCGCTTTAAATGTACATTTCAATAATTCAGATGTTATAGTAAAAACCAAATTTCTGTATTTTCATTACCCTAATATACATAAGTTGCCTTTTGATTAGTGTATGAAGATTTCGAAGGGTTTTTCTTGTCTCTAGAATGACCTTTTAATAAGACAGAAAAACAGTGTTTTTATATAGAGTCCGAATGACGATATTATCGTTAGAGAGATATGTTGAAAAAATTTAAGTTGTTTCATATTCCAATCACGTAAATGTATATTTAGTTGCGTTAATTTAGATACAGTGAACGAACTGCGACCGACCTTCAGTGGATTCGAAGATATTCATCTGCCGACTGCTAACGGTCAATTCTTAACGATCATTCCACGCATCGGAGCCGCTAATGAATGGTCGGATATGTATATATTTCGAGACTTTCGAGGTTGTTTAAAACATTTGTTATCATATATACATCTAGCGTTAAGTACAGGCTGGAAAAATAATTTAGGTCCCGAGAATAACTTTACCAATTGTAAACTGAAAATGTACGTATCTATACACAAATTGAAAGTGTACCTAGCGTGCCAGTAAACAGAGACACACTTGATGTTATAAATATACAACGTCGTCACTAATAAATAGTTAAGCGTCTCCGCCAGAACCGAGAGAGTGAGATTCTCTGTAGCGGCTACATAATAACTATTTAGTTCGCCGAGCAATGACAACAACAGAGGAAGCTTTCGTGACAGTGTAAACGTATTTATTATGTGGCTCTGGCGTTTCTGTGAGAGAGGTATTTTCATTTCTTAACGTTGCTCGTTCAGAGTCCACACTTACAAGTCGAGAAATCATAAGAAGCAGTTTGATTTCTTTTGTGTGATATATTTTATCGCAGCTCTATTGTGCCAGTTTTAGCTCATTTTTTTCATAGTTAGTTTATAATGCTGCCGTTCTTGTCTTGCAGTACCATGTCCTACTGTGACCACGCTGCTCTATGGAAGTACCATGTTTACTTTATGTGTTAAACTCTTAATACAATCTAGCTTTTAAATAACGCTATCGCGGATTGCGTCTGTTCACAACGTATTTATGACGCGTCGTTAAGCAATAAAACAGAAAAAGCCTATGTGAGGTATTCAAGGATTTTATCGCTTTAGTTTTTATGGCTTATTGGCAATAAATGGGAGAATGTGAAATATAAGCATTATTTCAGGTTTTATTTTTCATTTTTGCGCAATCTCACTCTTGTTCGGCTGTTTACGTAACTTTTGTGAATAAATCCTATCAATTTCACCTGATACAGTTTAAATATCTTTCCCACAGAGTACCCCATTTGATAAAGAAAACGAGGACCTTAACCTTTCTCGTTCTGAAGGGGTTCCGTGTCCAACAGTGGAACGATAAAAGAGTCGATTAGATGGTGATATGATTTCCTTTGACAATTACGTTACTACCGCATTTCATGTCATGTATGCATAAAATACTACGACCACATGATAGGTTGGCGTTATAGTATTTTCGTATTTTGATGTATGATATTATTAAAACGATATTCACGACACTAGTACAAAGAAGATTTAGAGCTACCGCTTCCTTTTAAGTAAATTAGTGAAACTAACGCCAAAATACGGTAAACTTTCACTACGAAATAGGGTAAATGCGAGGCAAACGAAACGCAGTGCCAGTGAGAGTAACACAAAGTTGGTTCAAAAGTTCAAAAGTCTGGAAATTTTAACGATAAAGATGCAGTTACTTCTTGTGGCAATGTTACAGATAAAGTCGATGCGATTTGTAAGGTGGTGCTGGAACAAGATCGGGTACATTAGTAGTTACGACACTACTGGAGAACTGTGTATTGACCGCAGAACGGATTGGAATCATTTCAACAATGTTTGTGTATTCAAAGAAGCTCAATAGTTGGGTAAAAATTGTCTCCGTTTCCAGCAAAAAACCAACTTAACCTTTTTGCCAACTAGACATTTTGTGCTAAAAATACTAAAACGTTCCGAAAACATATTTCAAGGATCATAAGTTGAGCACTTATAAATATGTTGAAAGTTACCTGTACTCATTTTATTAATAACAAACATCAAAATTCTCATATTAATACGATCACATGACCACCTGAAATATGATAAATATGTGAAGGCAAAGATATAAATGTGTCTCAAACATAATTAAACTACAAAGGAAAAAAAGGTTGAGTTTAGATGCGAAATGAAAAACTTTTTCCCCAACCTCTCATGTTCAGTATTCGAAATACGTCGCTCTGGAGCATTATTTATGTATATTTATATAGAGAGGAATATATTCACAAAGCAAGTTCTATTATAAGTCACGCAAATTCTTTCGTTTTCTATAACACGAATATATTCCTCGTTGAGACACTCGCCGTATACCAGATCAAGTTTGAACACATTTATTATTGGAACAAGATCGTAGATGCTTCTGTTTTGGTTACGAATGTTCGATATTTCGTTAGCGCCAACCAGAAACGAGAGAAGACGATAAATAACGGTTATGAATAAGAAAGTTTATTCAAAAGTAGAACGGGATGATAGTTATTATAAAGCACTGTAATCATAGCATTATATTATACGATTTTTCTGATTTAGATTGTCTAGTAGAACTTCTAGTGGTAGCTCGGAGTCTGGATCCGTGTCCGGTACATGGTAATAGGCTTACCATTTATCCCATGTGGGACGTAAACGTAACTGGTGGCACGTAGAAGTGTGGAATATTCCTCTATCTACCCTTTCGCGGACTGCAAACGTGAATTTACGTTATTTTTATTTTAATACTATAGTTATTTGGTTATCTACATTAGTCAGTATTGATACAAAATTAGTGTCTATTTTGGTATAATGGAATTGAGGAAACGTAAATTGGATGTTTCAGATTAACATTATCACCATCATCAACCTATTTCCGTCCATTGCGGGACATAGGCCTCTCCAATAGCACGCCACTGAGCTCGATTTTCAGCTCGTCGCATCCAACTGCAGAAACAATCTTCAGATCAACAGTTTGCTATCATTTAGTCCACTGATTTCCTGTACTTACAGTATAGAGAACTGCTCCTCAGAGAAGCTAGATCCTCAGTTAGGGAGAAACATCTACTTTGAATTAACCGAAAGCACTTCAGCATTAACTAAAGAAACCGAGACGAAAAACATTTCCTATCAGATTGAATCAAAAATATACTCGGGGTCTTATTTCTCCAATCGAAGCGATGCTTGCCTCCGCGCTATCTACATGAAAACGTAGATATATATTGGCAAAGGAAATATAACGCGATAATAACCTTATATTTTTAGTCGCGGATGATATATTCCAGACATTCATATATCTCGTGCAGCGCCCGGTGAGTTAATCTTTTCCACGCAGTCGCCTTTTTGGCAAGTGTTCGCGTCGCTTTGTGGCCTTAAGGTAAAGCAGTGCGGTTTTATAAATTCTTTTGATTCTAGCGTGTTGAGCGGAGACGGGAAATGTAATGAATATATTAAAATCATATAAAATTATATGTAGGTATCCAGATCATAGATTTGTGTACATGTATACATTTGTACATTGGTTTCCATATATTGTACTTATAGTCGTTGATACATTCGTTCCTTTGTCTGTCTGATCGGATGTTTGTAGGTCTAATCTAGCAAAAATACAGCCAAGATTTGTATGAAATTTCCCGCACAGATACCTCATGGACCGGAGATTTACATAAACTACATTTCATGCCAAAAAAAGTTCAAACATTTTAATATTATGGCGATCAATATTTTGAAGTACGTACTTCCCGTTAAAGATAACGTTTGGGTACGTTTTATCCCGAACTTCGCATAGAATCATGTTGCGGATAAAAACAATATATACTACATATACATACGAACTTAAGATAATACAAATGAGCAAGCTCATATCGGCATTTAGTATTCATCTATATGAAACCATTGTATCGATTAACAAGCGACCTACAAATAAATGCGATTCATTTACCGCACAATAGTACACCTATAATAAAAACAGACATACGTCCCCGAAACATAATCGCAAACCAGAAAGTTATTATATACCCAGCGTCTCCATAGGAGTGTCGCTTGAGGCGTCGCAGCAGAACTTAATCTCTTCTGCGCGATCGCTTCTCTCACGGTTAATGACGCGAGCTGATATTGCGGAAACCGCTCAAATCCGCCTCTCCCCTCCCTCCCCTTCGCCCCCCACCCTCCTAAAGTACTTTGTAAAACTGTATTTTTGTATTACCTTTAGCTTTAGTATATACTAAAAAACTTAACACCTTTGTCTAGACATTACATTACTTAGACTTACATAAAAATCCGTTTACACATTTATTTATATAAACATATGTACATACAAATCTTCACACCACGTCTGCAAGCCTAACCTTCTGTTTCCTTAACAATATATATTTTATGTAAAAAGAAGTTCGTGTATGAAACAATGACAAGGGTTCACGGACACCGAAATATACATATGTACGATATTTTGACAGAATAAAACTCAACCTACCTATCAGTATAGCATATTTATACGTTCCTTTAAATAATCTAAGCAATAGACTCACCACCTACACCACAGTGGGACGTAAACGAAACTGGTGAAACGTAGAATTGGACTACACACCTCTGTCTACCTCTCCAGGGGTTACAGGCGTGTTGTTGCGTTTCGTTTGTATACTCTACAAAAACTTCCGCGTAAAGAAGAATACAGGCAGCTTAAACGATTCCGAGTAGTGTTCTCCTTGCTAGCCAGCTAATTCCTTTATCCATCTATCGTAAAAGGCGTCGCAGCAAAACTTTATCTCTTCTGCGCGATCGAGTCCCCTGCGTTTAATGGTGCACGCCGATATTGCGGAGATCGCTACGTATGCCGCTCGCCAGCCAGAAGCAGGGGTTTTTCTTCACTGTGAAATTTACGAGTTTACGACTTTTCTTCTTTTTATTTAGGTACACTAATCACAATAATTACAAATATTATTACCAGCAGGCCGGTCTCTTACGGGATGCACTGAGAGTACCGAAAGTCATATATAACAGTAATTTCGATTTTCTACTCGGAATTAATGCTCTTATTAATTGTCATACTGAGTAGCGAAGAACAAATTTTTTTTTTCTGTATGGTATCTTTTACTGTTGATTTGTTAATATAGTCATGCTTTTGAGTCTCAATTCTTATTCTAGTATTCTGGAATGAACGAACGAATATTTTAACTACAGACACATCCAAAGTACACTACATGCTAAATACAAACTATAGATATGTTAGTAAGTTAAAAAACAATAGAATTAATGTAAAAATAGTCATATAATCATAATGTTACAAGAATCTTACAATGTCGTCATAGGCGCAAGACAACCCCTCCAAAATATATTTACAACTTAAAATAAATAAACCTTCGTCCAGATCGTTTTTAGCACTTCCAATATTTCGCTTTTCGTGCAAAATTCGACTCCCCCAAAATTTAATAACGTTTAAAAGCAAAACTTACGCGCCTTCGAAATACTACGCCAGGCAGTAAAATGAACTAGTAAAAACATTAGAGCGTTGTATTAAAAAGTGTCAATAGAAAAATGCCAGCATCGTAAATACATACGTATGAGTATACATGTATGTCTAATAAAATATATTTATGTCATTAAATGTACAAATACAAACCCTGTACATAAAATCAAACATCGATAGTACGGGAATACAGAAATCGTCAAACTAATAGAATTGAAGTGTAAGTAGCTCAAGTTGGGATTATTATTTTGTTGCAACAAGGAGCGACGGGCGACTGGTGCAACCGCAACGGTGAGCGATAAATTAAATTAAAAACCCACAAGAAACAAACATTCTTAGATGAGATTGAAATTAAATTTTTCCTAGTTTTATCTATATTACTTTGTAAAAAGTCGTTAGGTAAGCAATATCTAACAACATGCAGATGTTACGTCAGAATTTCACCTTAAAACATACATATATAGCACTTATGCTATTTTTTAAAGAACGCTAACTAGCTTTACGTGAAGTTTCCTTAAAATAAATATCGCAATTTTATCTAACAATACATACAGAATATTAACAATTGAAATACGGAAGAAACCGGAATTCAAATCAAGGGAGGCGCTTTCAACTACTTATCGATTGAAAAATGAAAAAAACGTTGAAGTGTTCACCCCTCAGTCATTACAAGTGATCTCAGTGTTGACGGAGTGGATCTTAGCGACCTTTAATTAAAATCTTCACTCCTCCCTCCGTCCTTGACCCTTGTTAAGAAAGACTGATATCAAAATCCTACTGAAAAAATGATCAAAATAAATTTACATCGCGACCACAGTTTTGACACTGTAATCCGACGTTTGTTTTTAGATACATCACATTTTCATCATTTAAAAAATACTATACACAGATATAGCAAAATAATATTTGAAGCCGCAACTAATGAAAAGTAAAACTACGATTACCCAATTAAATACGTGAATAGAGGCTCCAAAAATGAACGCTCAACCAAAAATGGACACTTGACAGATGTCAATAATTTTATTGAAAAGAAACATTCGATTACCAATTTACGACGGTCTTCAATGTTTCATTGGCGGTAAAATGACGCCCGAACCGTATTACGACACCCGACGAATATATGCATACATATTTTAAATATTCCATAGATCGCGTGAACTGTTTTGGGTTTGCCGTGACCGAATACGTTTCGGTGCGGTCGTTGTGCGCGAGTATAAGCATAATATAACGATCAACATTTCGTATTCTATTCGAAATATGGATGTTTTCAGAATAAATTATAGGTGCCATCACAGTCGTTTCCCAACTCGGTCGTTCGTGCGACGCGTCTAGTGGTTATATTGAATTTGACGTTTTACATATTTAACCTTTTGGAAACGAAGGTCTACGAGGCAATTGTGCGCAAATGTGTTACATGAACAAATTTTTAACATCGCGGCTTTAATAAAAAAATAAAATAATAATCGACCCATTTATCATTCCACTGTTAGATTATGGATGTCCTCTCATATTGAATGAGTTAAGGCCATAGTCTGCAATGCTGACAGCTTTCCATATTATTAAATAAAGTTCAAAATATACATAGATTATATCAAATTATACGCCTCAATTCAAGTGAATGATGCATTACAATGCAATTTACGCAAAGAGCAGACGGAAAAGAAAACGGGAGTAACATAAATAAACTACAGTTTCATACTAATATCGTTGCTGAGATTTAATAACTCTGTAACTTTGAATGCTTTGAATTGCAACAAGCTTTGGTCTTTTCAAGTATACTTTAGAATTTCAGTATAAGACTGAGCCCAACCTATAGTTTAATAGCTCAGTGGGTTAGATTTCATCATTCTGGTAGGCGGCTTCCAAGAATTTAATCTGGCTTACTAGCTTCTCCAAACTGTATGTTACTAAGATTCAAAATTACTTTGATACCGTTGAACATAATGAAAAAATCTATTATAGATCTCTATTATATTTTCTATGGCATGGGAAGACTGCTCTCTACTTATCACATTCTGAGAATGCACTCATGACCAAGAATTGAATGTTGAAAGGGTCGAAGATGTTGATAACGATGAGTAAGATCAGAGTAAACTCGTTTCCAAAAACGGAAAGATAAAAGGATCGAAGATGTTGAAAACGATGATGAGGACGTTAATAAATCATAATCTACAAATTAATACAAGAGATGTATATGAAACAGCGATTGTAGATAGGACCGTAAATTCGAATGAGATAAGTCAAACGCCCGGTATAATATCCCGTGCTCTTTACAAAGCGACCTCTAATCAAAAGGCCGCGAGGGGTTGAAAAGAGCATCAAGCCGATTAGCTGTGAAAGGCCTGATTGAACGGAAATGATTAACCGTGGCACTAACATCGTTAACCGAATACCTTCGACGTTTGTACCGTCGGCTATAATTCTGTTATTATCGCCGCCGCCGTCGTTGTCGTCTGCCGCTTCGCTTCGCGTTTTATTCGTTTTAGTGACAGTAATTTTCGTAATTCAGCAATTAGGCATCCGTGCTACTCTACAGCACGGTCATTTTAATATTCCTTTATTAATATTGTCACCGTATCCGTGAGAATATTTTTGACGATGATCAAAGGCTAAAAGTATTGATTCTATGTAACACTTTAATTCATTTATAAAAAAGGAACATCACGCCTGTAACCCTAGCAAAATAATGAATGAATAGTACACTCCTCTGCCTACCCCTTTATTCATTCATTATTTATTAAATTCTGATAAAATGTAAATTCTTTACCTATTTTTAAGACTAGAATCGAATCTATTACAGTTCATTAGTAAATAGTCTTAATAAAAAAATAACAATTAATTGCATGCTGGTTTAATAAGGCTTACAATATATTTCGTGTACTTTCCATGCACACATTTAGCATCAAATTATATATTTTTATTGAACACATCTGTACTATTTTTCAGATTACAACAGTGTTAAATTACTTCTTAATTACTAGACTTTTTAACAAATTTGATGCGTCAATAATTTGAGTCGAAATTTGAAGTACAAAAGGCAATATAATAATAATAATAACAGCCATTTCCGAGCCGCAAAAACGCTCCAATGAAATATTTCCTTTATTTTAATTGGAGCGATTACAATGGAATCTCGACGGGAAATTCTTTTACTATCTTTTGCTCTCTCAGAATTATTGTAATGAAAATTATAGAATACTTTGCATTTAATGAAAGGGTTTAATCGCATCTAGATATTCTAAATGGGCTCGCGATGTCTTACAACTAAGTCTGAGGACTTTGACGTAGGTAGACATCTAGAACACCGGTTATTAAACGCTGCCTTAGTGTGATTGATGTCGCTGCCGGCTAAGACCTATTTCAGTATCAGGTCATTAATCTATCAGCCTGGGCTGTACTATGTTTGTTGATGGTATCAAGCATAGAGTTTTTAGTACAATGTTTGACTAATAAGGTGGATCAAAATAGTGTTAGCAAAATTATACAACGGACGTGTATTGCTCAATATCGATTTGTGCATTAATTATATTGCACAAACCTAAATGAGTATTTAATTAACCAAGCTATATTCTAAAAAGTACACGAAAACAGCATTCCTCCGTAACCGGTAACATTCTCAACTATTTAATAAACAAACAAACAATTAATGAATTTTAGTCTAATTATTTAACATTACCCGATACGGAAAAAGCCGTAACAATTAATTCCAACACATTCCAACACTAACACAGTTCCAGAATCATTTTACTTCGCGCGAAACAAAAGAGACGTAACTGCTCAAAAAACTGCCGAACACAACAGAACCAGCATGTTGCCAATATACAGCGCTGGAAGTTATCGACAAACCATCGGACCGTGCGATCGGAATCGTCCGATACTTGTTGAAAGAAAAAAAAACCAACAACAGAAGTAATAACGGTGAGGCGACAAGCACAGATACATATGTATCGTTTGCACATGCGAGTATCAGTACGAAGACACAAAGGGAGCAAATGTTGCTGCCAGTTTGCGAGATGAATATAAAAATTCACTCCTGTGTGTGAACGTGTTACGTTACTTATTATACAGGTCAGTTATATTTGCAGTTGCAATTTCGTCGAGACGAGTGTTGTTAAAAATCTTAGAACGAAAATGTAAGTAGTGTTGAGTTGTGTATTGTTGAGAATTCTCATTTGAAGAATTGAGAATTAATATGACATGGGTGATAATGACTTTTGTTTCGATTTCGTTATATTTATTTCAATGTAAATTTTCTCACTTTCCATGTAATTCTCACAAAACGTGACATGAGCCGAGTTAGTATTCAATTTAGATAATACAAAACGGAACGTAACATCACGCTTGTAATCTTCGAAGGGGTAGGCAAAGAATAATTTAAAACCATTTTGTGCACAATAATTTCAGAAACAAAAAGTCTATCGCCATGGTATCTAGACTTAGATAACCCATCTCTTCAATACGATGAATCGTGTCTTAGAACAATACAATTAAGAGATCGTAACAGGTTAACAAGTTATGATACGAGAGACAGGACAATTTCATTAAAACGCTAACATTGTCCCTGATATAAAAAGTGCAATATGAGTACAAAACCCAAAGAAATTCCGTATACATTAATATATCTGTTGTACTTCCACTCCCGAAGATGAATAATCTAAAAGAATGAGAAACGTTAAGCTCATAGTCTGCAACGCTGACCAAATGCGGGTTGGATTCAAAGAGAGCTCTCCACTCTTCGGGCGTTGCAAATGTCCATAGCCGACGGTGACCACTTACCAGCAGGTGGTCTGTCTGTCTATTTGCTAGGCTAAATATAAAAAAAGTGATGATGATAAAACCATTTTATTAACGGCATTACATTTCTTGGAAATTACCTTCATATTTTAAGCCTATTCACGTAATTAGACTATTCTTAGTGAAAATCCCTTAAGCTTAATGTGCCATCCACACGAATACGTAACCGAATGAAAATTTAATATATTAACAATCTCCGCTATCCCACGCAAGAACATGGACATGCAAAAAATTAAAATACATCGCCAGAATGTCCCGTATTACACAGATTTTGTAACACTTAAATAATAAATGGAAAATGAATAAAGTGCAAAAATGTACAAGTTGTTCAGTTAAAATACGAAGATTTCCTTCAAGGCTGTTGACTTATAATTCGATCTGTTAGTTTCGCAACATTCCTCAGTGGTAGGCGACCGTTTACGTTTAGGGCACCCGTTAACACCTTATTTAAACCAACCTCTTGAGTACTTCAAAATAAATTTCGTAAGACGGAAATATCGATCCAATTATATACATTATCATATTGACGGTACTTACTACAAAAAACCGTTTTTCCGACACTCGTAAATATGCAGTTTCGCCAAGACGTACCTGAAATTATAAACATTATCCATTAACTAAATCATTTGCGATTCTTTCCATAAATACTAATTTTATTAAGTATTCATTGACTGCTTCGTTGGTCCAATGGCTGCAAGCGTGACTGCCGATCGGGAGGTCCTGGGTTCAAATCACGGGTCGGGTAATATTGGATTTTTCTAATTTAGAATTTCTAGTAGTGACACGGAGTCTGAAATAGTGCCCGGTGTATGGCAATAGGCTCACCGTCTATTCCATGGAACGTAAACGTAACTGGTGAAACGTGGGAGTGTACTATACTCCTCTGCCTACCCCTTGGGGGATTACAGGCGTGATCTTAACTTTTTACGTTTTTATTCAATACACCAATTTTCTTAGACAAAATCGTGGACCTAAATGCTTCATTATGAGTCAGCACTACACAAAGATCCTACAAATCTGATATAGAAATGTATAAGTCAACACTGAAATAAGTTACGCTGGGAATCGAACCCGGAATCCCGTAAACGGAGAACAGGTACTACCAAGAAACGAAGTTATTCGTTTAATATTTTGAGAAACCCCACACACGACCATCTAATCCCATCTTAAACAGAGCCTGTCTAATGATAACCAGACGGCTGAAAACTACATACCTACAAATAAATATATACTCATATAGACATTTTTATACATCAAAATCATTTAAAGTACCATTTACCGCGTAAACCCCTAAAACAGATAGGCTTCTACTATAATTTTAAAGGATTCTCGAGCTAAAACGTCGAGTGGCACTAGAACGTACAATTAGGGCTCTTGCGTCAAAATCGTCAAGCGCGCCTCAGCGTAATCTGCTCAGCGCCACATTCCGCAGTAATATTCGAGAATGTTCCATCGTCGCGAAGAATTTAGAAATAAACTCGGCGAGTGTAACTTTTAACTCATGGCGAAATTAAACTAAGTTTCTTGCAATGAAATTTATTCAAGAAAATTTTTTACAACAAACGTAGAGAAATTATTCATAAGCCATTTTCAGTTTCGCAATATAGTTTCTTTCCGAATAGGTGACTGTACCTACAATGGAAAAGATCATGTCGTTCCGTCGAGTTAAAGTTTCTGACGCGGCCGGTCCTTATAGAGATTTATGCTGAAACAGTTCACAGTCTCGCCAACTTGTTATACAGAAGACGTTAGATAGAATCAGACTGTGGAACGGTCGACTTGGATCCGGTATTATTAAAGTGAAACTAGTTCGTTTAAAATAGACAGAGATGTGTCAGCTGTATAAAAAAATAACAGTAAATAGATAAAATTTAAATAAAGAATTAGCTACACCGCCATTATAGTTATGTAGCATACTAAGCTTACATGCTACATAAGTATGTAGCATACTGATGTAGCATATACAATGCTACGTCACTATGCTACTAAAAGCTACCATGTCAATATAATAATAAAAATGGAGCAATCGAATTACACCGCGCCGCCATCAATAAAATCTATTGTAAACCTATTGTTAAGAAATGTTACACTCGCTGCTAATTTGTGAGCGAACAAAACAAGTTCACAACATCTGATGTTTGATTATATATATTTCGGAAATAAACATCAGCACACAAACAAACATTTTTCATTTTCTTATACGACATTAAATTAAATTAATATTGACGACTTTACCAAACGGGCTGTAGCTGGCAACCTTTACGATTATGACGATCGTGAGGTCGGTGGATCATTACATGCTGCCACGCTTCCAAATGTAGCGTTCGTCGCGGCCAGAGACTGTCCCATACGGCCTAGATGAGCTATTGTGCGAAATCCTTTCAGTTGCAACAGTTGCCAGTAATCCAAGTGAGTTGATTGATGACGAAATGACGACATACACACGAACATGCACACCCGCCTACAGACACACATACATATGTACATATAT
>DWJK01003155.1:0-13508 GCA_018248815.1 Croniades pieria auraria
ATTTTAAAACTGGCCAGTATTTTTTGAGTTTAAGAACTTTATACAAAATATCCCTAGACGGTGTTGATGTGGTTATTACACATATGTTGCATTACAATGAATAAACTTTTAATACCTATTGTGATAATAATATTTTTTTTGTAAAAATATGAGAAAAACGTGTCACCACTGATGCAAATAGGTCTCATATGAATTCATTGTGAACTTATAATTCAAGAATTTTACATATAAGAGCAATTCAACTATTGTATTGTTAAAAATATATGTATAATGATTTCTTACAGGAAAATTATCTGTCATAAGTATTTTTTGTGATTATTATATTGTCATACATCTTGTACGTCTCACGGGTATGTTATGGCCTTGACTACAGGTCACATACTTAATGGGACTGGAAAAATTAGGAAAATAAATAAAATTCTTTTTAGGTCACTTTGTATTTTTTTTATAAAATTGAGTTATTTGATCATGTTTGTGATAAAATAATATATATGATCATTTTAGATGTTTTGTTTAAAAAGACTTAGGGAATGCTGACTAGATATTGGTGTTGTAGATTAAATCAAAAGGCACACTTTTTAAGTTTTGTAATGTATCATTGAAAAAGGAGATTATTGATAGTTTTGTGTTTGAACTTTAGAAAATGTGAGATGAGAGTTTAGAACTTTTGAAGATATTTGAAGTAATCGAATTATTGTGTGTAGACGGTGGTGCAAGCGGTCTCGTCGGAGCACGAGACGTTGGTGAACGGGTTGCCGGTGAGCGTGTCGGCGTTGCGGCACGGAGACGTGATCGAACTGGGCGGGCGGTCCCTGCGCTGGGAGTATGACGATCCGGGTGCGGAACGTCCGCTTGCCCCAGAGCCTAGTAACTGCTCTCATGCTTAAAATTTACTCTTAGTACTCATAAGGAGATGCTGCTCAATTTATTATTCCTTATTTCTAAATCACATCACTTGTTGTACTACTTTCTATTTAGAACACTACAATTACTTGATACAATGCTACACACTACAACATATAATGTACACTATATAAAAAAAGATTTATCAGTTAATGTATAGGGCTTTGTAAGATATTAATAAAATATGTGATCTGTTTAATTAATTGTCAGAATGTGTTTTTAAAACGTGTTATAATCAATAACTGAATGAACTGAAAATGGTTATAAGTAATAAATAAATGAGATGATAATGTGAACTGAAATGAACTTGGCAGCGCTGCAGAAGCGCGCGCCGCGGGGTCGGCTGCCACGGCGCGCTAGCCAGCCGGCGCCGCGGGACCTGCTCGTGCACGCGCACCGCGCCTCCATGCCGGGTGAGCGACTAATGAGGATCATCATTTACTTTATTCACTTTTATAATATCATAGTCATTGTTAAAAGTGGCCTGTCTCAGTTCAGTACTGGACATTGGCCTCCGCTAAAAGCGTTTTGTCCATAATCCCCCACGCTGGATATGCTGGCATTTTATATTATCTTTAACGGCACTTGTTAATAATATTCACACTGTAAATTTGTTTTATGTATTAATATGTTATTCTCTTTATTCTTGCAGCCTGTTCAGGTGGGAAGCAAGTGGCTATTGTACAGCCGCAAAGAAGAGACACCAGTGATTTTAGTGGTGAGCACTACTGATGGTTGCTACAGATAATCTATATATACAAAAATCAATGCCACTTTTCATTGTAATTTTATAAATCAAGAACAGGCTCACCTATCCATACCAAATGTTTAGGCTTTGTTCGGACTATTTAGTAGATGGTTTATGTGAAGTTTGCATAAAATCGGTAGAGCGGTTCTTCATTTATCACATTTTTTGTATTTGTAAATGGGGATTTTACTGTCAAATTGAACCTTTTTCAGATTGAGATTGTGCTGTCAAATTTAAACTTTTTTCAATGTTGACAGTAAAAGCATGTTGTTAAGTCATTCATGCACTCATTTCATTTTGGACGTGCTTCGATTAAAGCAAATTTAATTTTCACTTTTATACCTAGCGAAGCACGTACCGGGCCGCTAGTATTTTATGTGTTATTTTGAAAAGATTTTAAATTTCTTACATTTATTTTTATATATGGCGATAGGCTAACCACCTATTCTATGGTACGTAAACGTAACTGGTGAAACGTGGGAGTGTACTACACTCCTCTGTTTACCCTTTCGGGGATTACAGGCGTGTTGATGCGTTACGTTATAATTTACAGGTTATGGAGCTGTGGTGTGTTCCGGTACCAAACCAATAGGAATATTTTCTTGGGGCGAAAGCTTCCAAAAGGTACTTCCGTTGGTAATGATAAATATCACATTGTTCCAAGACTTTTTAGACGCTACAATTTTTTGAAACAAACTGATATCCCGATAATAAATATATCTAGAACAGGTAATGTTTTTTTCTTAACCCTTTATTGTATGAATATATGTACTACTTAGTTCCTGACCGTATTCGGCCACAGCGACTGGGGACCAACTAACGAGAGCTTCGTTGGTGCGCTCTCTTGTGACTGACATAACCGATTTTTGCAGTGAATGTGCGACCATATGTGTATGAATATATTAACATTATTAATATAGTTCAAAATAAAATCAGTGAAAACATACAAGCCCAGTAAAATTTGATTATAAATGGAAACGGCTACTTTTGATAAATAACAACGACGATATATTATCAACATTTTAGATGTGTTCTATGGAGAGTTGAGATAGTTGAGAGATTAAATTAGGATGGTGCTACTGTCGCCCGAGAGCAAAAGTTAATAGAGTGGAATAGTATCGTAGGGTTTACTAAACTGTTTTGCCCTACGTATATAGTTGAGTTTCAATTTATAGATTTTTAATTCGACTATTGTAGTCACCAAACATATTAAATTTTTCTGCTCAGCACACTTCACACGATCTACAACTGCTTAATTCACATCATACCTTTGTCGCTCGCAAGAACTATTGTGATGTATTTATGATTTTTTTTTAGGTTTATGATATTTTGTTCTTTTAATACCAGAAGAAATGTAGAACAAATTCACGTAAACAGGCAACAATTTGTCCCTTTTTTCATAATGGTATGAGAATAAATAAATCTAAATAAAATAGACAATGTATTTTAGATGAATCATTATAGCAAAACTGCGTATTAAGTATTATAAATATACTAGAGAAAATCATTTTTAATGTATTTGTATAAAATATTTAACAAGCTAAAACTTTGTTTATACTAGTGAGAGATAATTAACTGGCTATGTTCTAGGGTGCTTTGAGGTTCCGTTGATCTATATACATGGATAGTTTATTCCGTAGTTCGCCATTAACAACAAATGAATAATTGTTAAAAATCTACTTTGGTTATTGAAGAAAAACTAAAATGTAGCGTAAGTAACGCATGCCTGACCACCAGAGTCATACATTGTTGTCAGTAGTAAGATTTAGTTATGTCTCCTGCGCTGTTCTTTAAACACATGCAACAAACTAACAACTCTTTATCCGGTACTGTTATATACATCATTCAATATTAAAATTAATATTATAACTTATTTATATTTACTTTCTTAAGACAATAATATAAAGGGGAAAAGTTTTTACAATGATTTGCATAACTTTATAAATTTTATATAAATAAATGATATTGCGAATCTGAAACTTTTGATTAATAGGAAAATAAAATTGACAAAATCAAATCAAATGCTATATAATTTGATAAAATCAGCTAGACATTTTTAATTCTTTGTGTTTTTAGAGAGGTATCAGCTATTTATAAATTCATAGAAATCAGCAAGACGTCTTCTGTCAAACTCTTACTTGACGCTATATTTATGTCAATAGTGACTGCATTCGTTTGCAGTGGCATTTAAGTCCTACGGTAAGTTGCGTTGTCTTTGTAACTGTTTTCTAAATTAATTTTATGGCAACATACATCGACTTTATAATATTTGTGACTCCGTTGTTAAGTTTCAAGTGTAAGTTTTATTAATAAGAAAATAATAATCGCGTTTCAGTGACAAGGATAAGAAAAATAGCATTTGTGTTATTCGTATTATATCGATATTTTCATAATTGGATAATCTGTTTTTATCTGAGTATTTCGTTAATAATAAAAAATAGCTGGAGTTCAAAATGATTCCTTTATGCAGCAGTAAAATAGGAATGATCATGTTATTATGTATATTATCTTTTATTATATGTATTATAACGTTTGTTTACTAATTATTGAGTTGTCGTTGGTGTCTCGTTGGTCCATTGATTGCAAGCCGGGCTGTTGAGCCCATTATCCTATTTGGTAGGTATTATATTATATATTGTTAAGCTTTTTATCTTTAAATTTCCTGTAATAATAGGGACTCTGGATTTGTGATAACATTATTGCAATATACTGACCACCTTTTCCCTGGGCTACTAAGATTCCTGGTGAAAATTGGTAGAACTATAATTCTTTATCAATCCTTTAAGGGAAATATAGGTGATATTTCACGTGAAATTATAATTATTTTATATTTTTAACATTTAGAATATCTCATGTTAAATTTTAAAACAGAAACAGAACGAATTACGAAAGACAAACTACCAACCTTAAAATTTCTGGTCGCGTAATTTAAAAATGTGTGAAATATTTAAATGCATTTTTATAAACTGTTAAATTGTAGAGCAATTTCCCAATTTTCTTAATACGCTAATGGATTATCAAATTTTATTTATACAATAATTAATGGCCATGTTTGACTTTTTGAACGATCCAAAATAAAGAAAATCAAATCTATCATTGATGTCTTTAGAAAAAAACAAGCACAAAATTTCCAAAAATTGTATAACTTGCCGCTTTTCGATCAGAACTAATGTAATAATTTCAAATAGGATCCTTTACTCACATATATAATTTAAAATAAGATTTGTAACTCTTTTTGTATCAAACTTACGATTATGTTGACATTCAATATGGCGGTATGTCGTCAGTGCTGTGCTGTGTCGTGGTGAGATTTGTTAATTTCTTGGCTTGATGTTTACTTTCTTCCATTGTTATTTGAACAAAATTGATTAAAAATGTATCTAGTGTGTTAATATGTGTAGTAGATAGATTATGAATGCTGACCTGGTTCACAGCAGATTCTTGGCGAACGGCGTTATAATTTCTGCACATCGGTGGCCGATCGGTCCGCCGATAGCGTAGCTTACCGTACCTAGATATCAATAATAAAATGTAAAGTAATGTTGCGATACTAAACTTTATGACAACTAGGGGCACTCTGAATTAAATAATTTGAAAATTTATTTAAATTAAGTTTTCGTTAACTTTAGATCGGTTTCTTTCGTTAATAATCTTTGCACACAATTCGGGTTGTATACCGTTTGTCGACGCTCATGTACATCATTGTTCAATTCAAATTATTTTCCAATGTATCAGAATCATCACCCTTGGGGCTGCTCATGTAGTAGTTTATTATAATAATAATATAATACGCCCTGAATGTATATGATTAGAAAAAACAATATTATGTAGTTTATTAACATTTAGGAAATTCCAACTAGTATATTAAAGTGTACCTTTGTAGTAGGTAGAGGAGTGTAACAAACCACACTACACTGAACAAGTCCATGCACACTTAACTCCGGCTCAGCAAGCATTGAAGACATCTGAGGATATAGTGTAACAAAACAGATTTATTTTCAAAATAAAGTGATTAAGGTGTGTGCATAGTGTTTTGTGTTGCTGACTCTGTGATTACCTGAGCGAGAGGAAGAGGAAAAAATGTGATTTCATTGAAAATTTGAAGCTGCTACTGAGAATTTAATGCCACATAATTTTCTGTGATAAATACATCCTTGGATATTTTGGATCTATATACAAAGAAGATTAAAAGGTAATGTCCAGTAATCCTCAGTGGAAAATGTTCCAGCCGCCAGATTCACACCCCTCACCCTTGCAAGACATATTAGATCTTCAGCATTCTAACATGCAAGCTAAGCAAGCTTTCCGTAATGGTGAGCCTTTTATTTTATTTTTTTAATTTCTCTCTAGTTGTTACTTTATTGTTGAAAAAAAAAATATATTTTTTTTAATTCTGACAATTGTAGACGTTGGAATAAATTAACATTGAAATAAATAAACATTGAAATAAATTAACATTGAAATAAAAGTAATAACTTAACATCTGAATAAAAATAATCAATCAATATTGAAGTAACATTGATAAATTGGTATAAAAATGTATAAAACAAATCTATATATAAATGTGTATGTATGCCTTAGATAAAATGTAAATTTTGGAATACAAGTATTTATTAAGTAAATTTATAATGATTTTAGTTCATTAAGATTTGTAAAAGACATGTTACCATACCAAGTTAAAAATACCTATTAATAGTAATATGTGATTAAATCATATTAAAGCATATTTCTGTGATTATATCATGCACCTCTATTAATTAATTAAGAGGTATGCACTGAAAGGAACTGAAGTACTGAAACTGTCACATCAAACCTAAATCTTTAAAGGTTTCAATTTGATTTATCTATATTAGTTGTGTAATAAAACAATGCTTCAGTTTGTTTTAAATTATTTATTCTTCAATTTCGTGTTTCTTCTTCTTATTTAGACTATTCCATATGTATGCCTGGATGGCTTGAGACTACAACACATTGTATTAAATGAACTATTCTATTATAACAACTACCATTTTTATTTCTTCTAAAGGTACTTACAGCAGTGAGTATCCAAGCTCTCCAAGAGACAATTACAATAATATGCATAAATCCAGTGGTGGGAACCGCTTCCCACTTGGCAACTACAGCTTAGATGGGTGCACTATAGGTGACTCTGCCGGTGTGTTTTCTTCATCATCGAACAATTCTCAATATGATTCCATGAATCACCCACCTATTAGAGAGACAGGAATAATTGAAAAATTACTTGTAAGTATTTCACACCTCTTAAAATATGACATCTCTTAAATTAATTATATATTTTGACGTCAGAATATTTTATGCTTTTGTTCTTTGTATCTTTGTGGATCTTAAATTATATACAAGAATGTACCAATTTACTACATTTTAGCATTCCTATGGATTCATACAATGCTGTGAGCGACAGGCCCGTTTGTTTTTTCACTTCAGCCAATTCAGTGGCAATATTGAGCATTTGAAAATTGGAGATCCTGTTGAATTTGAAATGACATATGATAGACGTACTGGAAAGCCTATAGCTTCTACTGTTACTAAAATTGCACCTGAAGTGGTGTTAAGTGAAGCAAGAGTGACAGGTGTAGTAACAACTGAGGTGAAAGGAGAAGGATCTGGTGACAACACTGGTAGGATTTCATATGAAAACAGAGGCGAATGCTTTTTCTTGCCTTACACAAAAGATGATGTTGAGGGCAATGTGACGCTACGCTCTGGCGATGCTGTTAGCTTCCAGATTGCAACTAACCAAAGGTAATGATAATGAAATGTACATTTGTACCTTCACAATGATAAAAAACAGTGTTATTGAAATTAGACATTTATCTAGACAGACAAACAGACAGATTTAGATAGACAGGCAGACAGACATTATTTATATTTTAATGGTCATCATCTGGACCTACTATGATATACATTTGTTTCAGAGGCACATTGGGCGCTTGTCATGTCCGTTTCGAGAACCCTGCACACCCAGTGAAATATCATGGTGTGATATGCTCTAAGAAAGAAAATTTCGGATTTATTGAAAGGGCTGATGTTGTCAAGGAAATATTTTTCCATTTTTCTGAGGCTAAGATTAAAGAAGACTTGTGTTTGGGTGATGACGTCGAATTTATTATACAAACTAGAAATGTAAGACAGCACTATAAATTTCATTAGCACTTGTATTATCCATTAATATTATGTCAATTGTTATATATGTTGCTTATTTTTCGTGCTCTGTTCTATGATCTTCAAGGGAAAGGAGGTGGCTTGTAACATAACAAAACTTCCGGCTGGTTCAGTGGTGTTTGAGGATGTTAGTCCAGACATAATGCGAGGACAGGTTTTAAAGCCATTAGAACGTGGAAATTCTCGTGTGGTTCAGAATGAACCACTTCCAGGGCGTATTAGGTATCGTGCGGCAGATCATTCCGAAGTGGAGGTAATGACCATTGAACTTTATATACTAAAAATTTTAGACTATATGAAGGTAGTTTACAAATTTTCTGGTATTTTAGGTTCAATTTGGCGAAAAGGACCAAAATGGCGAATTTACCCTTCGTCATGGAGACTGGGTGCAATTTCAAGTGGCCACTGACCGACGGGATCAGCTGAAACGCGCGACCAACATTTCGCTGCTGGACGAGTCGTTTTATGTGTCCGGTGAAAAGTAAGATTCGACAATGAATATTAAAGTTACAGTTTATATATTGCAGTAAATTTAGTGTCTAATTTCATTATATTCCCTCAGGAGAGAGCAGGGCGTTGTGTGCTCTCTGAGGGAGGGCTTCGGCTTTATCCGTTGTGTGGAACGTGATCAGACGATGTTTTTCCACTTCGCTGAAGTTCTCCGCCTTGGCCAAGAGCTTAATGTGGGCGATGAGGTAAGTTAAGCTTATTTGTGCTTTTCTCGGTTCAATAAAGTTAAAGTTGTATATATTTAAATAGCGTAATTAAATCAGCTACTATTACCATTATTTTTAGGGTAAAACAATGTACTCTGTTTTAATATTCATCCTGAGTGTTCACAAAACAGTACACATATCACAAATGGAAAATGACGGTACAGAAATTACAAGTTTAAAGTTTGTGTGTGTGTGTGTGTGTGTCTATGTATATATATTTTCTTCAACATCTAAAAATGGCAACAGTTTACTAACGTCACAATGCAGTAATCGCTGAAATCACAGTTGGAGAATTACAACGCCGTTGAATTATGTTAACAATTAGACAACTAAAACACTATGCGAAATCGATCGTTGATATACGTGTAGTTTGCTAGGTGAATTCTGTTACACCCTTGTAGCTGGCGTGATCAGTGCAGCAGTTTTGAGATCCGATTGGTTTGTAAGGTGGAGTTCACGGTAGACCCAGTGTCGACGTTCTCAAACATGAACACGCGTCAGTCGGCGATTCGTATCAAGCACCTGGCGGCGGGCACGGTGCAGTTCGAGACGTTGATGGAGCGCGGAGTGCGCGGTGTCGTCACTAAAGAGGCGCAGCTCTACCCGTCTTCAACGAGCCCAACTGGGACCACCCCATCTGTGAGTATTCGATATGATAGTTCCACTTGGTTGATTAATTTGTTGATGTACCACCATTGCGCACACATATTGTCGAATGACATTATATCACGGCATAGTCGTGTCATGACGTGACTACAGCTTTTACCCTTTCATTCTGAGAGGACGCTCAATGACCCGTCCCACAATGGAACGGTAAAAGGATTAATAAAAAGAGTCGTCGCACGATTGGTTGGATATCTTATTTATCTAAAAATCTAATGTTTTACATAAACATCAAACTTGTTTCGAAACGATTAGTATTGATTTGATCGTAATGGCACTAACCACAATATTGCGTTACAATTCTAGGCCAATATTGGTCATGTTATTCGACTCAAGTCAATGTTACGTATTAGTGAATATTAGGTATTAAAACATAATTGCAGCAGTTATTCGTAAATACAAAATAGGTATTTGAAAGTTCTTCAAGTTAAGTCGACATTAAGCCGGTGATAATCCTAACAACTAGTGTCAAATATATTGCAAAAGAAGTGGTATCAAGTTGGAAATCATGTGATGACTTGTGATAAGAAATGTACCTTTTTTTGTGACATCTATTGGTAAGCTATTAAAAATATCTTCTCTTGTACGAGTCATTTTTTAACTTGTGATACGGATTCACTGTACCGTATTCCAGTACGGTTCGGCCAGAGCGTTGATTACGTGTTTTTAGGATAATATTTTTCTAGAGGATATTTGTTAAACTAATCAGGAATGTAGAAAGCAATTTCTTAGGAATTAGATATATGAAAATCGGTTAGGTTTGCTTGTACATGGGTCTCATTACTATGATTATAATTTCGCTTGCTATCCACTAACATAATTGGAAATTGAAATGATTTTAAAAGGTTTCACATAATTGTAACACACATTGAGAACGTGTGAGTTAACACTTAGATAGTTATGGTGTGCTGACGTAAAAATCAATTTATTACTATGTACAATACTGTAGGCTGTCTGATAGGTTAAAAAAATATAGTATCTAACTACCAATACATATGGGCAGTTGCAATGCTACAGAGTTACTATGTGTAACGTTGGGCTTATAACGTCTTAGAAAAGTTGTCTCCTGTCGGGGCGAGGTTATATTCACATGCCGCAAACAAGCGAACAACTCAGCACAGTTCGTAACCAATAAGCTGAAACTTCCAACTAGTAGCTCTTAAAGTCGTGCTGTCGTACATTTATTTAATTATATTTATCGTTATTTTTTTAGACCTTCCGTCGTGTTTACACTTGATTATTTACCAAAAGTATAGCATGTATTACAATTTAGATAACAACAGCGATGATAAAAAATATCACCTCGTTGCGATGCGAATAAGTCGTACGTCCTAAACGTGGCAGTATTTAATCATATTTAAAACAAGTAAGGTTAAATACGGGCAAATAAAAATGGAACCTTATCTGTAACAAGAGTTGGGTTACATACCGTTAATAAAAAATGAAATTACAATCAACAAAAGCGATATGTACTTTATATACGTCGACTGGGTATCGACTGTTTTCTTAATGCTCTCCCCAGTTAATCAGCGAAGTGACCTCCGTTCGTCCTTTGAGGTTTGCAAGCTATACGAGTGTAGGTGGCGTCTCCTCGTCCGTTCTTTTTAAACGTACGAATAAATATCGTTGCTTTTTCCTTTGAGTCACCTTTCACCATTGCATTTCCAGATGTATCTACTTATCGGGGGATATCCAGGATAATTTAAAGTATTAAAAATTGTATATAAAAAATCTTAGAAAATTGTATTTTTCACTTTTCTTGTGTATTATATCAGACTTTTGTAATAATTCATTTATGTAATAATTTGACTTTTGTAATAATCTACGTACAATCGTATTTTACAACTTGTACTGTTCTACAACGGTGAAAGTAGACATTGTAAGGAAACCTTCTTGTTTTGAGACTTCTCCACAATGGTGTCTAAGGCATGCGAAGTCCACTAACTAGCAATGGGGCAGAAAGTGGGCTGAAGAATGGGCTAGAAAGTGGCATTGATATTTCTCATTTTGAAACTAACGATGGAAGGATAAAAGAGATTTTCTTAGACCGTCTATTAAAAAATTTTTCTAGTACATTAACAATTGTTACATTTATATGTATGTAGATATTTTTGAGACACATTCTTTATAAAAAACTTGCCTTTGTAACAGGAGCAAAACGGTATGATAGCATGCCAAATTAATAACACGAAGAAGACATTGCCGTTCTCCACGAAAAAATGCGAGTCCAAAATGTTGCCTCGCGTGGGTGATAAAGTTACCTTCGACATTTATCAGGTAACTAAATAGATAACAAAATCCCTTGCATTCCATTCCAGAAAGGACATGGAATTATGGAAAGTATTGTCTCAAAACCTGTTTACCTCTCTACGTTTGGTAAGTGTGAATTTTAAATGGCTAATTATTCAGCTATTTAGCACCGTGTTCATTATGATTAAACGTTCGATACCGTTTACTGTGTCTGTTTTACATCTGTGCAACTTTTAAACAGCATTGTTACGTAACAGAAGCGAAAACATTGTAACAAAAATTCAGTGTAATCTTGTATTTATTCTATTTTACCCTATTCATTGTGAATACAAGTGAAATGTAATGGTTTTTTTTGAAAATTATGAAATGACCCGCAACGAGTAGATTGGTTTGATTAATTTTGTTGCTAAAGAGTTCTTAAATAACAGTGTGCTGTGTCTTTAGGTTCGTCGCACGAAGGAGCTGATTGCGAGCGCTATTCAAATCCAGCACAGCTTAACCAACGGCAACTCGGCAAATGGCGGTGGCTCTGGGCCACGCCTCGTCATGCAAGGCTTCATAGCCGCGCTCAAGGACGGGTTCGGCTTCATCGAGGCGGCCGATCACAACAAGGAAGTCTTCTTCCATTTCAGGTTAGTACTGTCTTTATCCCATCGACCGTTATACGTTTACTTTGAGCTTTAGAAAAAAAATGGGATAATTGTTTTTTCTCTGTTCAAAATTACTTTTTTAATTTTATATTTCGTAATCAAGTTAATTAATAAAATTTATTTATAAACAATTAAAATTAAGTACAAAGAATCTTACGTTTATGAGTCTAGTAATAAGGTTGTCTGTCACCAGTCTGATTTTAAAAACCGTATTTAGTTCAAGTCTTCCATAAACACTTCGCCCAACTAGTTATCGAAAAATCACGTGAAAATGACAGATTTTCTTGTGTAAAATATGTAACTAGATTTTGACTCTAATAATAAGTAATCACCAAAAGAATTTTATAACGATCGACAGAAAAAATAGATAAAAAACGTTATTTTGGTAAAAAATATATTATCTAATGTTTTTTTCCAAATAACGTTAGAAAACGTTAGTCCAACAAACGTGTTAGAGTTATGTCGGTTCCACTTTGAAGGAAAGTTTACTAACTGCAGTGTAAAAATATATGTATACACAGCCATGAAAAATAATTGTCTATTCTCTCTAACTAGCTATATTTTGTAATCAATGCGTTCAAATAATATTCGTGTTCATCATGTTGCAAGTGTAACACAGCTGGCTGCAGCGATACAGGCATTATGTGAAGTCAATCTTTTGGTTCAAATATGTACAGTTGAGGAGTTCACGTTATGTGAACAAGCACTAGCGAGGAAACAGCATAATGTTAAACTAACACATTCGATACGAGAACGAGAACTTGCTCGCGATAAATAATAACATTTAAAGAATACAACATAACTTTCCGGATATGAGACTTAAATACCTATAGATTATACGTTTACATATAGAAACATTTTGTAATCGGATTTTCAAAAACATTTTGCGTGTACACTTGAAAATATTGCTAAGTTTCGTTGAAATTAGTTTGCTCATTGTCATCTGATATTTAAGAAGCAGTGGCGTTCAAAGCGATATGTTATATATGTTCATGTATGCATATATTGTATTTTTTTTTGTTATATGTGCCCGGCTTTTAATTGTAATATATAGTTTAAACAAGGCGAATGTTTCTTTTTGTTTTCTTTTTTTTAATTTTCTTTTTATTTGCAATATAAGGCGAATGTTATGCATGTACTGTCCAGTTTGTTTGCTTATACTATGTATGCTTTTCAATATTATACATGAACATGAAGTTAAAACAGTTTTCTAATTAATTCTTATAATAATAGTCGGGATATACCATTACTCCTAAAATATGAGTAATATTCGTGGGACACGAGTTGGTTAGACCCGCGTTTCCCAACCTGTGGTCCGCGGATCCCTGGGGGTCCGCGAGTATATGTATGGGGGTCCACGGTGTCATCTCTGGACCATACATAAATCGCTCATTA
>DWJK01003156.1:0-13508 GCA_018248815.1 Croniades pieria auraria
CGGCGAGGCCATGGCAGTAAACCTAGACATCGCTAAGGACTTTGATCGGGTCTGGCATAGGGATCTTCTTTTGCAGTTACCATCTTACGGTATTCCTGGGAGGTTATGCAAATGGGTTGCCGCATTTCTATCAGAGCGACATATTAAGGTCGTAGTGGACGGTTGTTGCTCTGATATGAAATCACTGAATGCTGGTGTATCTCAAGGGTTTGTCCTGTCACCCACGCTGTTCATCCTGTATATCAATGATATACAGGATCTGCAATCTAGTAACATGCATTGCTATGCAGATGATAGTACTGTGGACGCATTTTACACAAGCCGTGCAGTTACCTCTCGGACACTGGTGGAGGTTGATTGGGGTCGAGTCAACTTCCTTGAGTTTAACCTTAAGAAGATACAAGTTTGGGTGTTTTCCACTAAAAATCCATTTGTCAGGGAACCTAAGTTCCAAGGAACCACAGTTACTATTAGGGACAGTGTCGGAATCTTGGGAGTTGACATATTGAATACTGTGCAGTACAGGAGTCGTCTGGAGGACAAAGCCAAATTAGCTGCCAAAAGGCTGGGCGTCCTAAACACGAGACGATACTTCAATGCGGGGCAACTGCTGATGCTGTATAAAGTCCAAGTAAGGCCCCACATAAAGTACTGTTCTCCCCTCTGGGCCGGGGCGCCGCAATATCAACTCACTCCATTTGACTCCGTTCAAAAGCGTGCAGTTCGAATTGTCAACGACCCAATGATTACCGAAAGGCTAGAACACTTAAGCCGCGAAGGGACTTGGGCTCCCTTTGCGTGTTCTACCGGCTCTACAATTGTGAGTGCTCCGACGAACTATTCGACCTGGTGTCCGTGTCACCCTTCCTCCACCGCATCACTCGCCGAAGATTAAGGTTTCATCCGCATCAACTGGACTTGTGCGGTCCTCCACAGTTCGGTTTTCACGATCTTTTTGCCGCACACCTGCAAAATGTGGAATGAGCCTCCATCTACGGTTTTTCCGGAGCATTATGACATGAGGTTCTTCAGAATAGCGCAAAGAGAACTCTTCTTCAAAGCCGGTAAAGCATTGGCCACTCCTCGGGTGTTTTAGGTATTCATAGGCGACGGTGACCACTTACCAGCAGGAGGCCCGTTTGCCTATTTGCTAGGCTAAATACAAAAAACAGTAACATAACGCCTGTAATCCATGATAAGGTAGGAAGAGGAGAGCAGTATACTCCTACATTTCACCAGTTACGTTTAGGTCCCATGGAATAGGCGATGAGTCAATTGCCATACATCGGGCACAGATTCAGACTTCGGGTTACTAAAAGAAATTTTAAATTAGAAAAATCCTATAGTACTCGATTTGAATCCTGCTGGCAGTCGCTATTTCAACCGCTCGACTAACCAGGCAGTCAACGTGATAATCGTATACTATTGATATTTTTGAATAATATTAATTCCATATTTTGAAGGTTTCAAACGGCAACCTTCATAAAATACTTTTAAAGTTGTTCAAATTTCATACTCGGCGCACCTGAGTAACTCACGTGTCCACCTCGACGGGTTTAGGCAGACGCCGTCTTATGGACGACTGGTATGAGAGACTCAAGGGTCAACATTTCAGGTTTTATAATTTACTTTTAGGTTTTCCAGCCATTGGCTCTTAGGCGAACACATTTGTTATGGTAGAGTTTCCATTTTAAAGTAATTATGTACTCAATTATTTCAGCCAGTAAGGATAATTTCATAAAACTTTAGGTAAAAAAATGTATGTGGAGTTTAAGTACGTCCTCTATTCTATTAGCATCTCGAAGCGGTGGCTGTGACTATACATAATACATTTGTAGCGCGCTCGGCGCTTGTCGACCAAATAAATCAATATCACACACAAATCTGTTCTTCGTAGAAAAACTACGGGCATATTTCATAAGTTATATATTTAAAGCCTTTCGTGCGTTTTGTTACTTATTTTTCCTACACATCTCTTTCTATTCTTTGTCGATAATTGCACAATAACATGGTAAAACAAATGGTTCATGATCTATTTATTCTACAACAAGGCACTGCGAAGTAGACAGTGTACACCGAGTACCAAATATCTCTATCCTTGTAGACATGACGTGCTCCTTTTATATAGAGCGGAGACTAAGATATTTATTTTAGCTACCCGGTAAAGGATCTGGTGTGGCAATAATATTAATAAGCTTTCGACAACATGTCTTTTCATTTCTGTGAAATAACAGAAATATATTATATTACATATTTATAGACGTATTTTGATGATAATTGAAGTGACAGAGAAATTCAATTATTACAGATATTGTTGTCCCACCCCTCGTCTAGATTTAGGTCAAATAAATTATGTATTTTGCCCTTAAGTTTGTATAAAATATTGTAATAGAATAATCAATATACAGCTTCTATTATCTAAGAGAAATGGACGGGGAGTATATTATAATTTATTTAGCATTCAGCGATTTCTGTTTTGTACCAGTATGGGCGATCGTCTCTCGCAAATTACTTACGTAAGTTAGGCTAGTTTTCAGGCAAATAATAATATTATGTCCGCCAACATCGACCCTTTCATGGTTTCGCTGTTGTACATGAGTATCGTCTCTGAATTGGAATGTTTAAGGCTATAGTATGAGACGCTGGTCAAGTGAATATTTTTTATACTATCGCAATATACTTTTTAAATCGCAAGTTATGGAAAGTAACATAAGCAAAATGGACGTAGTAGTCACTACGATCAGGCCACAGAAGGTTCAGCGCGAGCGGCGATGGCATGAGTCTCGGTTGACTGAAAAACATGTATAATTCCAGAATAGCGCAAGCTGCCACGCCCTAACCGACAATGAAATAAACACGTCGAAATTCGCTTTCGTCAAAATAAGTTTACACATTAAAGATAATAATAAATTCAACATATTATTTAATTGCATGTTGCAGTATTGTAAAGTGCCAATTAAATTGTGTTTTTAAAGGATGGTTGCAAATAAAACCACCGATTTGTGCGGTATACTTTATTATAAGCGAATAAACATTACATTGATTAACATAAGTAACGATAATACGTGTAATACATTAAAAGCTAATGTGTAAATATGTGCCGCTTGAATAGCATATCTAACATCGATTAAACAAGTGCTACTCTGATACATTTTCATACTCCACATATACGACCATTAATAATTATATTTTGAAAAACGATTATATTTTCCTCCACCTGCCGTTAATTGTTACGAATTACGATAAAATTGAAGTTGATAACATTTATAATTGTTGAAATCTGATTAATAATATTTTCTAAAGTATACATTGATACAATTCAAATTCTTACTAAATCTAACATTTATAACATTGAATATGAAAACATTTAGAGTTAATAACAATTAAAAATGTTAAAATGTGATTACAATCTAAAATGAAGAGATTAAAAGTGTTAAAATGGTGGCTAATTCTAACATTTATAACATTGAATATGACAACATTTAGAGTTCGGAACATCGTGTTAAAATGTGATTACAATCTAAATAAGACATTTAAAACAATTACAATATTCACTAAATCTAACAATCACTACATTGAACATGACGACATCTATAGTTCGTAATATTTAGAAGTGTTAAAAAGTGATTACAATCTAAAAGAAAAGGTTAAAACAATTACAATATTCACTAAATCTAACATTCATAGCATTGAATACGACAACATCTATAATTTGTAATTTATAAGTGTTAAAATGTGATTACAATCTAAAATAAGACGTTAAAACAATGAAAATGTTCGCGAAATATTAAATTGAATATATTGAATGGTCAGTAAATTTATAATGCAAGACATTTCAAACTGTGAATGCAAACTAAAATAGTAAGGAGTACAATATTGTACGTGAAAGGAATTATGATATCGGTAACAAAATTTATTGAAATGACGAAAATAAGCCGAACACTGAAAGAAATTTAGAATAGCTAATCGCCGTTCCGACAGCTGCATACTCGTGTGTTGGAATTAATATTCGGGCATTTTTTTGATGTCGTCCTCGCAACGGATCTGGTAGGGGTGGGTAGCGCTGTTGCGCTGCACGAAAATCTTTCCCTCAGAGACCCACACTTTTTGTATGCCCAAGCGCTTTGCCTCTTGCTCGGCCTTCTTAAGCATTTGCTTGTTCATGAAAGTAAGATGCTGTGTGATGGTCAGCGGGTGAGCAGGAGAGCCGTTCAGAAACATGGGTGTAGTATTTGCAATGTGCAGGAGGTAGTCGCGCGTGAGGCGGTTGTTCAAGTGAACCACCAGTATGTAGGGCCTGGCGGCAGCTACCTCTTGCTTAGGGTAGGGTTCAGACAATGTCTCGAAACCTCGTATCTCATTCTCATGAAAACTGAACTTGAAAGTTTGAGATAAGACGATCGCTAGATCTTCGGTATCTTCGACCATGCCCTCAAGGACACCATCAATTTCGATGGAATTCAGCAGCATATCCTGTTCGAGCTCGTTTTTTTCGATTTTGAGATTTTCTTGCATCGCTTCGTTCCTTTTCTGCATAGCAGTAACGATAGCCAAGTATCGATCAATGTACTCTCTCTGACTTGGTTGTTGAGCTCTCATTTGTAGTAATTTTTCTTTAGTAAACATCAATTCCATTTCAAATTCCGCGAGTTGTGCGCCCTTGGCTCTTAACTCCTCCATTTACGAGCGCTCCGATTACCTATAGCGATATAAGCAAAATATAAGAATTTTAAAATAATAATGGAAATACCAAGTTTATTCATTTCTAGTCCCATTAAAACTGAACTGAAAAATTTAATGAAAAATAATTTAAAAAAATGTGCCGCAATAATTTAATGGGTATGGTGTAATTCAATAATTTACACTAAAGACGATAATATAAAAAAAATGTTTTAAAGTAATCATTAACACCGCTGTCCACAATAAAATTAACACTTTGAAAAATATAAAAAAAAAAAATTTCGAAAAATCCTAATTTGATGAAAACCAATTAAAAAAAAAACCTACCTTTTTCTGTACGTTTCCCAGTGACCGCCACTCTCGTACGAAAACTGAACTTAGAAATGAAGACAGGGTGAAATCTCTCAACTATTCTTGTTCCATGTCCAGTGTGCTCACTGGTAAGCTCTGTGTGAAATGAGTGTCTAGAAGGCTTCGCTGTACAGGTCCGACTCGATCGGAGTCGAGACTGTTAATGACGCGGACTGGGCGTCCCCTCCGGCAGGCAGGTTTTCACAGTCCTAAAAATAGCAAATTGTCAGATAGGTGTCCTTTGCGCAACTTCATATTTGTTTACGCTTTCAGTTTATAGGTGCCGCTGTATCTGTATGATTCTGGGAGCGAAAATGTAGTGCAAGGCGCAAACATAGATGACACTATTGGGCTTGAATCATGATGTCATTGGAACATTCAAGTTATTCAAAGTTTGCTTGTACGGTTCAACAGCATAAGAGGTTTTGCTAATACCGTAGAGAGGTCGCTTAAACAACATAATAAAAACGTTTGAAGTTACTCTTCTATCAGCACAGAAGTTTCGTAATATTTTATTTTTACGATAATAAATATATTGTTATAATAAAATTATGTGCAATTTGTTTTTGTTCGTATTCGTCTTTGTAGATCTTATAAATGTAAAGCGATTTAGTTATAAAATTAATTAATTGATTTTTGCCTTTGCTATTTTATTTCATTGTCTTTATCGTACATATGGGTTAAAAGCAAGTTATCTAGGTGTGCAAAGTATCTGCATTTTTAAAACTATAATTTCTTCTTTCTATTTCTTGAGCACGACGCACAGCTAAGTTAGCTAGTAGCAACTGTAAAAATATTGTAATTGAAAAAATATAATTAAAAGATGAAATTATCAATGCCCAATATGGATATTTATAAAAATGTTAAACTGATAAAACGTGTTATATTTCAATTAAAAAGAAAACGTAATAAATGCAATGTGCTATGAAATGAAACCTAATGAGACGATACAAATATTTTTTTTATTTTTTAACGCCCTCTATCGGTTAATGCTGTAACCAAATACCATTCAAGCTCATATGTGTTCAGATGGCGTTGATACACATTATTATACTAATACATTGTGCTTGCTCTGCACGCTCGAGTTCGGAAGTAAACGAGCGTGCAGTGCAAGCACATCATTTTAGGGTCCATTCGCGTCACGTAATTAATGGTAATTCTGATAAATTATTTTAGTACATACATATGTACACCATTTTTATTATTAGAAATAAAATAACACTCTATGATATATATTATTGTCTACTGTTATGACATTTCTGTCACTGAGGAATTATCATATTTTGTATTGTTCAACAAAAGAAAAACAAAATTATAAAGAGAGATGCTAATGCGTAGTAAATCTGTCGGGTTGCCGCCATTGTAACCAAGGAACGGATATATCAGTTTTCTTATACGAGTAGGTAGTTGTGCTTATTTTTTTGTACAGTTATAACGTTGAACTACATTTATTCTCGATCCCTTTGTTAATTTACTTTTCGTATACGCACATTATAAGCGAAAGTAAGACCGAGTTTCCATGTTTCTGTGATTAATATACAACATTCCAAGAGCGAATATCACGGATCGGGAAAGGTGCAAAAAATATGTATATTTAATTCGTTTTATTCATTTTCAATTACAATAACATCTATACAATAGTAATCTACGACTAAGGGTTTTCATAATTTAGACACATGCATTATAAAGAAAACATAACTCTAATTTGTAGCTCTCAATGACACTTTCAGAGCAACTGTTACTTTATGTCGATCACATCAGGGTAACTTAATGTTTCTAAAAAGACAATACAGCTGTATGTATGTGTCTACAACAGATATATTCGAATTATTTCATTTGTAATAAAAGGGAAACATTTATTACATTATGTGTTAAATTAAATCTATTTCGAATTGTTGTTGTTTTGTATAAAGAAATAGGATATTATTTGAAATATCAAAAGGATGAGTAAACAACTGAGAACTTTATAAGTTATTCCAAACATACTTAAGTATTGTCTAAATAAAGAAATATTATAAAATATTCACTCAATAAAACATAATACTTAAGACAATATCAAAATAAATTAGGAATGAAATAAATATGAACAATAAATAACTTTTTCCCGTATGTTATATTAATTTAATACTTCCTACAATTTATAAATATTAGTACGATTGCACTTTTAAAAATAATATCTAATTAATTTATGTAATGTATGTATATACAGTCCCTCACATAGTTGTGATACAGGTTTTTAATTAAAAATAACAAACATTAATTTTAAAAATCTGTTATTTTCATTTAAATCATTTCTCGACGTGTAGCACGAAACAGCGGTATAGTGAGAAACTGCGTTAAAATTCAATATGACTAATATACATTGCTTTGTATAATACTGTCGATAATATTTAAAAGTTATAGTAACAATGATTTAGGTCAGGTTTAATTAAATTAGTAGGGAGGTAAAGTACGCTACGCTTTTCAATTCCATTATAGAACATTATTAAATTGAAGATATTGTCTTTAAAGTTTACGTTTACATAATTTTAATATTAAGGTTTCGTCTTAAACACGTCATACAATTTAACAAATCGGTATTGAATTACAAGTTAATTAATGATTTCTCTTACAACGTAATGTTGGCTCTGAAAATTGTATCCACACACACACACACACACACGTGTGCGTGCGTGTGACATAGTAAGCTTCCTTGTGTATATTGTATCGCGTGGTAGAGTGAACTCTTCCTTCATCGCTACTAATTTAATCAAAGCAAACAAATGTAAATGACATGGAAAATATGTTGGTGAAGCCGTGTAATAATGATAATGAGAATGATGATAAAATAATGAAAGATTGTTAATGGCACAGTTTTACCTACAACATCTAAATGACAATAATATTTTTACTGTTTTATATATTATTCAAATATTTCCATACAGATTAATACGGAATATAATATCACCGATGGTGCTGTTGATTGCGAACGTGTACTTAATACCAATGCTAAAAATATTATTTTCTCGGCAAAAGTTTTATGTAAGCTCTACATTTCAAAATGTCTTGAAATGCAGTTCTAGTAGATATATAAGTTTAATGTCACTTTATTACATTATGTTAGAAATTAAATATTACATTGCTTCAATCTACTTGCATAAACGAACTGAAAACTTTTGAAGGCATCAGATGTATAACTTACTTGAAATTGTTAGTTCTAAGTTATTTGCAGTTATGTAAGTAAATGTCAGCTATTTCTTTAGTATGGAAAAATTGAGTCTAAAAAATAGGATAAAAAATTGGTTTTAAAACTTCGGACAAAAAATTCTTAGACTTCGTTGCACTGGAGATTGTAGAATTATTAGTCAACATTTATTAACTGATAATATATATGCGATTTACAAGTTAAAACCTTTTTTCCTATGAGATTGAGTTTACATGAGCATTAGAAGCAAAGATTGTCAAAAATTTAATTAAATTTATGTAATTGGATTATTATTCATGAATTTTTTGTTTCCAAAGTTTTTAATTCAAAATCAGTTTTTAAATTAATATTAAATAATCAAATATTTCTATGGTGTATTTGCGTCACGTATATTATTCACAGACCAAAGGCAAGTAAATGTTATATTATAAAATAATACGAATTGTTACACAAGCGTTCAAATACGTTAATATAAAACATAATACTGCAATTTGTTTAAATTAATGTTCAGTTCATGAATTCCTACAAAATATTCGTAAATAATGGGTTCAGTATTTATACATACAAATCGATATAGGTCCAATAAAATTGCATTATTCAATATCCTAAACAAATAGCATATTTCTACTTAATTAAAGAAATAACTATTATTTACAAAACTTTTGATACTAGTCTTGTTGTTCAATACTAATTTTACTGGTAATGAAAGTGGGCGATATATAGTCATAAAATATACGTCGAAAAGTAACTTCCTTGTCGGAATAGAATCGCAGGAGACAATTATACATCAGGTATATTACAGACAAAAACAAGTTACACTGAGTTTGTTTATAAAAAGGAGCTATAGAAATTGTTGTATTTAACATATACTTTAAGTTGTACCGGTAATATGTAACGGGTACGGGTGTTACCCGGACCGGAACGAACGCGTTACCATAAGTAAGAATACTAGAAAAAAGTTTTTGTAGGGTGTCATTGGATAATGTATGAACACTGAATCTTTGCACTTTATTTTACTACGTATATAAAGAAACAAACGTGGAAGAATGTACCTATTGCTGTAAGTATAGGAATATATCATAAATTTACTATGTTCTCAATGTTACATATACATGTTTATATATGTAAGTAACCTTTTTCATATATTGAAGATGACCATTAAATGTAGGTACTTAAATACGGATTACATTATATTCATTACATATTACATATATTTAAAATTAAGTGGATTATCTTATAAGTGATTCTTAAAACTTCCATAATGTCGTTTGACAAAAGTTTCTAATTTTTATTATTATTGAAAATGACTCTAGATAACGGTTTAGCAATCGTTTGTATAGAGTCGATAAAGTAAATGTTTGTCGTATTGTCTCTGCTGTAAAACATAAAACGAGTATGTACGTCCAGGTAAGAACCAACAGCCAATACACAATATGAATAGATATAGATATAAATAAAGTAATGGCGTAGAATGAAACGAAATTTCGAAACAGTTTAGCGTGTTGTCGTCGTGGTGCGGTCGAGGTCGGAGGCCAGTCACGCGTAGTGCGGGTAGGAGCCCAAGTGGGACGCCACGTGCGGCGGAGCCATGGTGTGCGGAGAGTACAGGTTGCTCCCTCCACCGCCCCAGTTGCTCCACGACGCCGACGGGAATATCGATGCTGGAACAATAAGGTAACCTAAGGACCAGTGCGAGGAACACCCAGCTACCGATCTAGCTCAATATCTGTCATTGTTATAGAATGTCGTCTTAGGCCACTTCAAGTTACGAAGGGTAATCTCTGTCAGTATCTAGAGATAAATAAATTTCAGCCCTGTGGCTAAGTCGTTACGAACGTTTTATTTTGTGAAGTGAACATTGATGTTGTAATGTTAATTTAGATAACTATTAGGTGAATTATTCATCTTATTTTCATATCTCCTCACTCTCAGCTGTAAATAAAGTTAAATACTCGATGGACGTGGCAGTCGCGGAGTAACTTTTGTGAAATCGGTATTTTTGTGATAATAAACAATATATTCATCTGTAGGTTTTTAATAGCTTTTTTGTAATTATTATTTGTGACGATTCTGCATCGGTAGCTGGTCTTATCTGTGTTATTGTCCGACATAAACACAACACCTACATCTGTAGGGTTTAATAAAATTAAAATATCATTGTCTTTCGCGATTAGCGTATGCCTTGTTTCCTTATTAATACAATTTCCAATTAAGGGGTTATACCACATTTATTAATGTATCCGGACAATTTACATATAAAATTAATTATGTGTCAAACAAAGTAAGTAATTCGATTGACGTAATGGTGATATCATTAATTAACGAGTTATATTACGATGGCCTTATACGAAATTTAAAAAATAAATAAAACGAAAAATAGAAACCCACACACGCGTAGCTACAAAAAGTTTAAAGACATAAAAACGCAAGCTGTCATTGTAATCGAAATAGTATTTTAATTATTCAATTTTATAATTAAATAATGATGAAATGTTCATTGTAGAATGATTTTCGTATATAATACCGAATAATACGGAATCCCAAGTAAAGTATAGATCACAATTATCAATAATTTAGTGATATTGTCTGCGTATGGTTGTGAGATTTATTGTACATGAATATTTATCATAGCTTCCTTGTTAATTATGCGGCGTAGATACCCCGTAGTTGCGCTACAAATGACGTAGCACCCGTTACATGTTTGTCTAAATTAATTAGTTAAACGTACAAATGCAGAGATGTATGTAAGATTTATCTATCATGACTAACGTTTATCTATCTTGACTAATTATGTATTATAAGTCGGAAGCCGAGGACAGGGCGCGGTGGCGCTCATTGCGGGAGACTTATGTCCAGCAGTGGATTGAGATAGGCTGGTAACGATGACGAAGCCTTCGAAACCGTCATGCGTGTATGACGAGAACGATGAATGTAGACGAAGTATGTCAGGTCTGTAAGGATATTTGGCACTCAGTGTGCTCTGTCTACTCCGTAAGGGACTTTGCGTGTTGACGTAATAACAATAGCCTACGAAGGCAATCTAGTTTTGAATAATACAAAGAAGGCATGGCATATGTATTTAAGTTAAATAAAATTATAAATAATTCTTTAAAGATGTGGTGTTAAATTAGATATCTGTAAGGCGATGCTGATGAAGCAAATATATTTTAGTGGCTTACGATTCTGCTTGTCACTCCAGAAGTGTTGGGTTTAAACCTTACGTTCACCTATTTATTTACGTATGTACATAGGAACTTGCCGTAACAGTGAAGGAAAATGTTGTATAATGTTGTAATGTACACCTTTGAATTCTTTATAATGTTCTTAAAGACGTGTAAAACGTGCCAACATTCACTTGGTCACTGTGGTAGGCCATGACTAGAATTTTTATTAGTATTTGAGATGACTCGTATCCATCAATGAAACGACAAAAGGGTCGACAATGCTGATGGAGATATCGACTCTTCTATCTATTCTACAAAGAGCGTAATTACAAAAGAAATTAAAGCTATGCTAATAGCGACATAAACCGAATAAGTTATACCTATAACCGTACCTACGAAAGGGGTAAGGAGGACTGGATCTGTTTATTCCATTAAGTCGAGTCCCGCGCGCTCGTGGCCGTGACAACCCGGTTCGAGTAGTGTGCCAATATTTGCGACCGTGAGTATAGCAGCCACCAAATGCAGATTACATTTGAACTTAAAGGGTGCATGATATTAACACCGTGCGTTTTCAAATTGTTTTCATTGCAGCTTAAACTATTTGTGTTCGAATTGTTAAGTTTCAATTTTAACCTATCCCTTCGAATGTAGAAAATGAGTATCGTATTATTGATTGATTGATTTATATACATATGTTTGTTTTTTATGATATTTTGCGGTATGGACTTAAAATTTACCTTAATAGGTAAAAAACTTACTTCTTGTAAAAACAAGTGCCGATTAAATTGAAACTGCCACTCCTGGAGTGTGTTTTATTTGATTCATTAACCTCACTTAATCACTGCTCAGATGATGTCTGAAGTTACCGGTAAAATTACGGTTACCCGTAATATCCAGACGGCATAAAATTCGACCTTTGTTTCCTAAGCAACTCGCAAATTAATTTGTAAATTACAATTTACAAAAATATTTATTACAAAGAAACACTTTATTGATTCTAATTATGAGAGGTGAGCCGTGTCTAATCGTGATGAGGATAGTGATGGCGGTGATAATGTTGATGATGAAGATTACAAAATCTTAATTCAACAATAAAGTTAAAACCATTCTAGCGATAAACAAGTAGCGGAGATATTCGCAATCGCTTGAAAGATATATTTTGTATATAATACCTGATGTGGGCGGCATAGCAGCGTGCGGAGACATGAACGAAGATAGTTTGGCCGAATGATGGTAGGAGCTCATGAAAAGATCGCTCTGGTACTTGTAAGCGGGATCGCTGGCAGCCGGCTGAGTCGCCGCCGCCAGGCCTTGGAAATCGAACTTGTAAGCATAGCGCTTCCCGTGCACCTTCGTCATTATGTTCTTGTCGTAGTAGTATCTGCATAGAAGTTACAATTTTACAATCATACATACACGCACACACTAATAATAAATAAAACACTTGTCGACACACATAGAATAAATTTACAGAAATGTTCAATCGCCAAGTTCATATTTGTTGTCCGCGCGGCGCTGTTAGTAATTCGCAGAACATTCGCATTTCACAACAGCAGTTTCGTGCTCATAGTTACCTCAGCGCCCGGCTGAGCTTATCATAGTTCATGTTGGGCTTGGACTTCCGCTCGCCCCAACGGCGGGCCACTTCGTCTGGATCTGTCAACTTGAACTCTCCATTGGTGCCTTCCCAGGTGATGCAGCCTGCGTTACTGGAGTCGCTGAGAAGTTCCAACAGGAACTGCCACAATTGGATCTGACCAGAACCTGGAATTACATTACATCGCATTATGTGGTAAGCCACCGCACGTGGTACTTCTTGAAGTTGACATGTTTCTGTTAGTAAGTTGATTCGTCGTGATTCTTACAACGAAATATTATTTCGAGAGCTATCTCTTTAAATAATTAATATCAAAATAATATAATCAACTAATATTATCAGTTAATGACCCATTCGAAGAAGAATAAATAAACGTTAATTATTTGAGTAGCCCGTTGGCGCAGTGAACCTGACTGCTGCTCCGGGGGACGGGGGGGGGGGGGGGGAAGTTCAAAAGGAATCGAGGGAGGAAGCCAAAAAAAAAATTTCTGTGAAAAGAATTTACATAAATCGAAAAAAAAAAAACAAAACA
>DWJK01003157.1:0-13505 GCA_018248815.1 Croniades pieria auraria
CGAACCAGTAGTTCCTGAGAATAGCGCGTTCAAACAAACAAACAAACTCTTCAGCTTTATAATATTAGTATAGATTATATTTGTTAACAATAAAAAAAATATTATTATAACTTAAAAGAAATAAAATTTCATTACAATTCCTTCACTAATTAATCGAAACGAACTTCGTTCCATCCGGGTGTCCCTTGACACCTCTTTTAATTTTTTTATTATGTATCCATCTGTTTAGTGTTTCAATGTATATGATTGCCTGACCTCACCACATAGTGTTACCACCATAATATTTTTGGTTTCTATTAAAATATCCACTAAGTATTGAATAATATGTGAAACTAACACAAGTAAACTAATGGGTGACATCAGATTAAATCAAAATGAAAGTAAAGGATGTGACGATGTAATAAAAAAAAATAATCCACCCATTTATCATTCCACTGTTGGAATATGGGTCTCCTCTCATATTGAGAGTGTTAAGGCCATCGTCTACCACGCTGGCCAAGAGCAGGTTGGCAAACTTGCCACACCTTAGAAATGCTTTTTTTTAAAATAAATTCTAAGGAGTGCATGTTACCTCATGAAGTTTTCCATCGCAAGTGATATTTAAACTCAAAACACGCTTTTGTCAAGAGGTGCGGGCCATGGATTTGAACCCAGCACCCCCAGAGTGAGAGGCTGAATTCTTAACCACTAGGCTATCACTGCTTTTTTGACAATGTAATGACGACTCACAAATACTGAAAACTGTATAACACCAGAAATAGGTAGATACAATGCTGACTTGAAAGAAAATCTTTCTTGAAACATATCTTGATGCTGTTGAAGTGTTAAATACTATACTTACGAAAGAAGACCTAAGAAATTAATATTGCATATTATATTATACATTTATAAGCAATACCTTCTGAGGTGTTCTCAACACAATTTCCAAGTCTTCATTGGCCAAATCATTAAGCTTGTTCCATTTCTGCAGAGTTGGAGATTCTACAACTTGAGCATATATCACTGCGGAGTCAGGAACAACTATGCAATCATCTTCTAAAAGGTACTTGTGAGCATGGGAGAATGTTGAGAGAGCACCTGAAATACGAAATTAAGTATAATATCGCTTTAGATTAATAGTACAGCTAGATTATACAAAATAAATTATATTAAAGGCCAAATTCTATTTTCGTAAAGATAAATGTATATCTTCATACATTTCCAACTTGATTTTCTCATCTCTAATTAGGCCGAGCATTTTATAATCTGCCAAATTGACAAACATGTAAATATGAATATATACAATTTCAGATATTTTTACACCCAGACCCACAACTAATTACAGATATAATTATTCAAACTAGAAGTTATACCAACACCCCCTTGTTAAAGGACCAACAGAGCAATAGAAAATTTTAAATTAGTAACACTGATAAAAAAACCCTATCATGTTTCATTCACAGCACTATGTTATAGTCGTAAAGTAAAAATAATAGATGAAATGAATTAATTATCTCTTGAAATTAATGAACACACCTTCACCAATCAACTCAGTATCAAAAACTTCAGTAACCAAAATGTTCGCCTTTTGTTTCATATCCCCGTCTTCACCAACTGTCAGTTCAGTGGACCTTTTGGGAATCACAGTAATTTTATCTGCCACTCCATTCCTTTGTAGAATCTTTACACAGCACTCAGCCATTGGCTTGAATGCTTCACAAGCTACAATAGAATCTGCACCACATTTCGCTGCCATTATTGATAACAAGCCTGTTCCTGTGCCTGCACAAGAAATAACAATTAAAGAATTAAAGAACAAATTCTCTTATACCTTCTTTACAAAACATACTGCCAATGCCCCTATTCCCTAGCACTTACAACATAACAGATAAAAAGTAGGAGTACCAAAGTCTTCTGCCTATCTCTTCTTGGAAATAGAGGTGTAAAATTATGTTACATATTATGTAACACTATACAGAGAAAGTGTTGAGGGATTTTCCTCAAGATTTTTGTATTGTCTAATATACTTATGAAGACATATGAATTAAATTTTAGATTTGTGTTTCTTTTTCATATTATTCTTTACTATATTTAATTTGAAAATTAAAAAACTTGCCTATATCTAACACATTTGCTTTTTTCCCCACATCATGCATTCTCTCTATAGCCAGTTGTAAAGCTCTATGATATTTTTTATTCCTCTCGGTATCATGAAGCATATCAGCAAAAGCTGATCTGGCAATCTCCTGGTGGAAATCATAATCCTCATGTTGCACATCCCACTCAGTGCTACCTGTTATCGGGTTCCTCTTTTGGGTAAATACTTGCATTTTACTGCTGGCTGCAAAGCTATTGAATCTATAATTTGAAAATTATATTACAAGTTACGTTATATATATTACGTTATATTTAAATACCAGATTATAACAACAATTATTCGTCTTAAAAGATATATGAACTGTATATTTATCGCCCAAACCACTTAGTTATAAATGAACAGGTTAAAAGCTTAATGCCGAATTGGTTTGCCGAAAATTTTACTCTGCTTATTACATTCAAAAAACATACCTCCTGGATGATAACAATAAAATATAATTACTAAGATTTGTAAATAGTAATGCTCTCATCGATACATTATAAAGAAAGTTTGAACAAAAATTATTTTTAAAATCGATCCGCAAAGTAAACGTGAGCGAAACTGTCTAGTTTGACATAATAATCAATAACAAACATGTCTTTTGATAACGGAATAACAAACCCCACTCGGCCGCGTTTTTTAATTTTATTTAACTAATCATATTATCATACATAATATAACATTTGTGCGTTAAACGTAATTATTATACCGATTACTTGACTTAATACCTCACAATTATATTCATGATCACTTAACAGTATACGTCATTTAAATTTCCTGAACATATAATCTGTTCATAATTTAATTTCCAATATAAAACTATTTTTATAGAAAACAATATTATACGTCATTTTACTAATTCCACAATTCTAGCTTATTTTTACGTTTTCTATAGTCACTTTTTATATGGCAGTAAGGTTTTAGTTGTCAGACGTTTCGTCTTTCATTACGACGTTTTACTATCATGGCGGCTGCGGTAGGCAGGATTTGTGGGGCACGACTTTTCAAAAATTATGGCCTAGTTGCACCGCAGGTACTAAAAACCGTAATTAATGTTGAATTTAATACCTAACAATATAATATAGAACCCCTCGAAGACTTTCTAATTTATGAACACAATATTGGATCCGAGCAAACTCTTATGGTGCAAGGGTGTATTTAAGCAATTTAGACGATTTTCAGTAATTATCAGTGTGCTATATTTAAGAACATGGGCGTGTAAAGTTAGTGGTATGGTAATAGTAACTCAGTGAATAAAGATTTTCCCGGAGTTAGTAATAACCTCACAAACATTATGTAACAAGTACAGAAAACTAATGGTGATCATCCATTGCAGGTATGTCAGCTGTCCACCAACACTCAAGGATGGACGAGAAACAGAAAACTGGTAAGTGTACATTCATTTTTTTGTTATAAAATCAAAACCATTGTAGGATAGTCTTACTGGGGGAACCACAAAATTTAAGGTCAACTGTCAAAATAGATAACTACATACCAAAAGTAGCATATTATAATATAATTACAAATTTCAACTAACATTTTTCTAAATAATTTTCTTTATATGAAGGCAAACAGAATTTTTTATGTGCCTAAATTATTTTTACATAATATAAAAAAAAACATACAAGTAATCCATGTTATGAAGAAAAATATAAAATATTATTTTGACGGCTTTTTTTAAATTGTTCATTATCAAATTATATATCAGTCAATAGTCCACTACTGTTCTTAATGCTATGTTCATAAATACTTCCTAGATAACAAGTTAATCATTAAAAATTTAATTCCAGCTGTTATCTACGTTAGGAGTGGTGGGTGGAGGAGTCGGTGCCCTGCTGTTCGCCTTGGAGCAGTCGGTGAATGCCTCAGGCTCAGAAGCTCACCCTTACCATCAGCCTTGGAGTCACAATGGGTGGTTCAGTTCCCTGGACCATGCTAGGTTTGTAAGTTTTTACATTCATTAATCCCATCACTTACATGAAAACACAGCCGAATGAACTACCAATTGGAACATGCAAGTATGTGGGCACATAAACATACTTAACATAAATTACTCAACATTCACTTTGAATCAAATATATGAACAATATAAAAATGTGTATACACATATATTTGGTGGAAATCAATTGTTGGTGTCAAAGCTTCTTTATGTTACAAGCCCACTATAACCTCATACCCATTTGTATCTAAAATCAAATGAGTTAATTATATCTTGCATTTCAAAATTCAAGTAATTATTCTTACAATCCACATAAATAAAATAGATCATCACTCCATCCACAAATGGGATTGCACACAATTTTTCCATAGGAGAATAGGTGACATAATATTTTCACTTACAATAAATAGATACATCCATGGCTTCTCTTATTGTCTTTGTACATGTAAATCAGAGTAAGTTTATAAAATGTAATGGACTGCCCACAATGAAGGTATTTCTTATTGTTTTAATATTACACATTACTTTATTATAGTTTTTAGTATTTCCCATGCTATAATGTGTCAATGCACATCAGAAATATTTAGCAAAAATTATATATCTTGATTTTTGATCTACATAGGCCACCCCCGAGGAGTTTCAACTCATAATCCCCATGCTGGACATTTGTGTCAGGGATTGCAAAACAAGGCTTCTTGCATTGCCTACACCTGCTATTTATGTACATCATGTTTTTATTTTCAAATAACTAATAATTTACCAACTCTCTCTCTTTTCATAATTAATTTTGCCAATGTTTTTTGTCATTGACTGCCTCATTAACAGTGTCATTTGTGGTTGCAAGAGTGACTCCTGATTAAGGGGCACTGAATTTGATACCCAGCTAGGGAAAGTGGGGTTAGGATTTCTATAATAAACTCATACCCCCTATTCCAGGATGAGACATATAACATACTGATGAACAGTTTGAATGTACTACAATGCTCTGCCTACCCCTTCAGAAAAATTTAGGTGTAATGTTACATGTGACTGCTTTGTTGGTCGAGTGGTAGCAAGTGCAACTGCCAATCGGGAGGTCCTGGGTTAAAATCCCGGGTGGGGTACTATTGGATTTTTCTAATTTAGAATTTCTAGTAGTGACTCGGAGTCTGGATTTGTGCTCGGTGTATGGCAATAGGCTCACCATCTATTCCATGGGACTTAAACGTAACTGATGAAATGTGGGAGTGTACTACACTCCTCTGTCTACCCCTTCGGTGATTACAGGCATGATGTTATGTTTATGTTACATGTGTTTTTGCCATTATATTAGTTTAATACAAAGTAGTCTTAACACATATGTACATATGTCCCTGCATATTGAGATTGTAATACCCATTCATTTCCTGTTGAAATATTGTCAACGATAACTTTATATTTTGATTTCTCACAATATTATTAACAGTGTTGACTTGAATTTCTATGAAATATATTTAAACAAATCTTGAACAACTGTTGTGTAAATAAGTGCAGTTATTTTACAGCCATTCTTAAAGTTTTAAACCTTGTGTTTTCATAATAATTTTCTATAGAGACTAGGATTTTCATATAGCCATCTTTCCATGATGCTACAGATATCTATTAGGTTGCTATCACACTGTACACAAATTAAACATGATCTAGCTATTTTATATAGGATATTTTACATAATCCATAATATAATCCAATCACAATTAATTGATTTTTTTGATTCATGTAACACATTTGTCATTACTACTTACCTATAAAATGATATTTTTTTCTTAACCTTTTATCCTTTCACTACTTGAAAAGAGTCTCTTTTCAGAATGATAAGGTTAAAGCCATAGATTTACCATATTGTCCAAGTGTGGGTCGACAGACTCCACATACCTTACAGACAATGACATGTCGCCTGTGTTTGTGAAATGACATCAGTTAAATCAATTTGTTTTATTGCTCAACACATGTTTGCATTATTAAATTAGAGAATTGACAGATTATCGATAAGAGTGCTGCCAGATATATGAATTATTACTAAATATGTCTTCTATTGGCACATGAAACAATTGTACTATAGAATGTTTTGCAATCTTGCTATAAGTCTCCGCCACGACCTCGCTGCAATCGGCGGGAGCTCATGATGAAAGACCACTTACAGGTCCGAAGCTAGTTGGCCCACCTCGAAAAACGTACGTACGAAAAACCAACGAACGTACGTACGTACGTAGCTGGTGTTATAATCATATGAAACAATTTATTAAGAAAAACGTTTTCTCGTTAATTCCAGTGTCCGACGCGGCTATGAAGTGTACAAGCAGGTGTGCAAAGCGTGTCACTCGTTGCAGTACATCGCCTACCGCAACTTGGTCAATGTCACCCACACCGAGGAAGAGGCCAAAGCTGAGGCTGAGGAGGTAACCTTAATAACTATGTTACTGAACTTGCCATACAGAATACAAACTGTATCACACTCTAGAAGTTAAACTAGATAGCTGCAAAACATTCAATAAATTTTGTTTTTATCAATGTTGCAAGATATTTGATCTAAATTATTGCACATTTATGGATTTTTTAAATATTTAAAAATTTCTTATTGGAATTTTTTGCCATTTTGGGATCTATCAATTTAAACAGGAACCTTTGAAGTGTATTGGACAGTTAGCCAAAATGTTGGCTTTTTTAAAATTACTAGGAACTGCTCTACGATTTAGGAATAGGCAGTTGAGGAGAATAATTTAACACTTAAAAACACAGATAGACCAGGTAAATTGACTACTCATCTATCTATCCACCATGCACTTTTTCGCTTTAGGAAATATATAGAGGATTTGTTTTAAATCTCTGCAAATAGAATGGATAGTTTTACTATAGTTTTCATGAATAGAATGATCTCAAAGAGTGTTTAGATATATGTACACCTGATAAAAGCTCTTATCTAAATTACCTAATCCAAAAAGATAAATGTAATGAAATTAGAAAAAAATAGAAGAATGCTTTGAATTGATCAGAAAAAAAAAATTTTTTAAATAATCGACCTATTAACATTCCACTGTTGGAATATGGGTCTCCTCCTATATTGAGAGGGTTAAGGCCGTAGTCCTCCACACTGGCCAAGTGCGGGTTGGCGGACTTCACACACCTTAGAAATTTTTTTCTTTTCTTTTTTAAATTCTAAGGCATGCAGGTTTCCTCACGATGTTTTCCTTTACCGTTAGCAAGTGATGTATAAATTTAAAACGCACTTTTGTAAAGAGGTGCACTCCATGGATTTGAACCCAGCACCCCCCCCAGTGAGAGGCTGAATTCTTAACCACTGGGCTGTCACTGCTTGATCAGAAATAAATTGTAAAATGATACTATTTGCAAAGTAAAATTTTGCTATTTAAACTAATTTTCAAAGCTCGATAAAAACATTATACTCTACTCCCAGATCTTTTTATAATTGTAAACTATATACGAGTATGTATAAGTGCTAGTAATAAATCCAAAGTAAATTCTCAATATTTCAGAACTACACAATGCAATTAAAAATAATGTTCAATGCATGGTAGAACACAATTATTCATTTGTGATTTTTTTTCTTGTACAGATTATGGTAAAGGATGGACCTGATGAGGAGGGCAACTACTTTGAGAGGCCTGGCAAGCTCTCAGACTATGTCCCGTCCCCATATCCCAATGAGAATGCAGCTAGGGCTGCCAACAACGGTAAACTATATTATTATTAGTACTAATTTCACACAAGAGAAATAGATGTCTAAATGCTAACAGTATAAATGATAAAAAAGTAAAACAATCAGAAATGCACTAAAAATCCCGAAATGTTCTTATGTAACAGAATTTATCGTGACTTGATGTTTTAGATTTTAAGCTATTTTCTAAAAATTTATTGTAATAGGTATATAAATATTAATGACCTATGGTAAATTCCTGTTAACTAAATTAAATAAGGTTGCATAATTTTTACAATATTGTTAAGCCATAATACATTGTACATTTGCTTTGCAATGGTAAAAATGTGTACCAACTGTGTACACAGGACATGTCTTCACAAATTAGTCATGGTTTAAAAAATTTTAATAAACTGTGTTTACTTTCTGCCTGCAATGAAGAATAAATAAAATAAGAAAATGGATGCTCACGGTTTAGATAACAGGGTGGTATATGATTTTCAGCAGGATGGAATGATAATTTATAAAAATCTGTAGGGAGGAGAAGGCTGGCACAAGCGGAAGACTGGGTGCAAGGACACTGATTAGTGGAGCCCTTATCTCCAGCAACAGAATGACTATGATACCTTACTTCATGTCTCATACTATAAATTTTTATATAATTAATACAAAGTATTTTACATACTACCTCTTTGTTGAAAGGTGCCTACCCACCGGATTTGTCGTTGATTGTATCTGCACGCAAGGGTGGTGAGGACTACATCTTCGCACTGCTCACTGGCTACTGCGAGGCACCAGCTGGTGTTGTCCTACGCGAGGGACAAAACTATAATCCTTACTTCCCAGGAGGTGCCATCGCCATGGCCCAAGCACTGTTCGATGAGGTATATAAATAAACATGATTAAAATTGTACTGGCTTAACTCACATACGTTTTTCAGGATGGCCCGACTAGTTTCGGTCTGTATGAGGTTCGTCCTCAGGAGCCATGACTAAAGTGAGTATAAATACTCACAAAACATTTAATATAAAAAAATGTAAATAAAGTTTAGACTTCCATTTTAAGTTAAAACTATGGACAACAACTGCAGTATCAATGTTACGAGTAAAACAAAGGTGAGAATAACATACATGTCAATAAATAAAACAAAGTGTATAAACAGTGACATATTAATTTAAATTGGAAAACGTCTCTTCAATTCTTACATAATACTGCATAATGATAATGCAAGAGTTCAATTCCCTCTGCAGTTCTTATGTAACACCATTTCCCTCTGGAACACTGCCAATGCCCTAATACACAAAAGTAAACATGTTTCATACTTATGTATGTCATATAGGATTATGTCATTGACATTTAATTGTTCTGTAGTGATAATCACAGAATTTTATCTGGTCTAAAGATAAAATAAAATTATCATTGTCAACAGCCTTTTTATGCTTTTACTGTTGTACATGGGTCCACTCTCGGAATTATATGGTTTGAGGTCATAATCTGCCACACTGGCCAAATATGGGTTGGCAGACGTTACACACTTGTGATAACCTTATATAGAGAAATTTGTAAAATTGTGGAGGTATCTTCATAATGTTTCCCTTCACCAATGGATGAAGTGATATTTAAACTTAAGACATTAATTTTTCGTAAAGAGTTGCATGTCAGGAATTCAATGAACCCAAGACCTTCAGACCGGGAGAATAATTAGTAACCTGTACGCTATCATTGTTTCCAAAAATGTCTACAGTTAATATAGTAAATCTATATACAGTTGACTTATTCCAGGCGGCGGAATACAGTGACGGCACGCCCAACAGCGCATCGCAGCTGGCCAAAGACGTCTCCACGTTCCTGCGCTGGTGTTCAGAGCCCGAGCTGGACCAAAGGCGACAGATGACCATTAAGGCCCTCGGCATGCTCACCATCCTGGCCGTCGTCGTCTACTACTTGAAGCGGCACAAGTGGTCCAACATCAAATCGAGAAAGATAGCCTACAAGCCCATCACTAAGAAATAATCTACATCAGTAGCATAAACATGTTTTAGACAATTTTTTTTCAATAGGCACAGTTACATGTGATTTGTTTGTAATTAAAATAATTTATTTCATACTTCTGATACGTTTTCTTTCGTATGTCGTAATCATGTTGTGCGTTGTTAGCTTGTTACCATATTATTCTGCTAATGCGGGGTTGGAGTGTGTTCGGGGCGCAATATAATATTTCTTTTAATGTATATTATAAATGTCAATATAAGCATTTCGCCTCGTATGATTGTGGCACAGACAAATTAATTTAATATTAGGTAGTAATTAAATTGAAACTGTGCTCGTGATGTGAAAAGTTTCATTGGACTCAAATGTACAGTTCAATAAAGGAGTTATCAAAAATTTACCCAATTGTTGTTTTTATTGCATTTTATTAAAATTTATGCAATCATGCCAGTATTATCTCATATATAAAGGAATGAAATGTTGGTCTATTCGTTTTGTCAGTTTGCTGTGTCAACATGTATCCTAACAAATTGAAGATATGTATAGATATCATAACTGCTTTAGATAACTTATAAAATGACTGATAAGTATTATCTGCATATTTCTAAATAACCTTATAATGAAAGTTGATTTGATTGATAAAACATACGTATTTTACATTCAGTTCGTGTAGGAATTTGTACATGAAAATTACATTAAATTTTAAATTTTTTACGTAAATATAGCTCAAATCTAGGGGTCCGTATATGCATCTAGATAGCGAAATTGACCAGAATTGAATAAGATTGCTTCATTTCAACGCGGATCATTCACCTTTGGGTTCTGGTACCTCAGATACCTGCTCGCGGTACCTCTGCAGTATTGTAGAGTATTGTATTTATTGTACAGTATAAATTGACGCAAGTCATACCTCACGGTTCATAGTAAATGTGCATGTATTTATTTAGGACGGATGGCTTTAGTGAAGAATCCGGGATTCATATTTTTTAAGTAGCTTACGAGGTTGCTAAATGAGCAACTTCTCGTGTGATATTTAAGGTAATTATCAACAAAAACAAGATCTATTAATAAAGTAGCTGCGAAAAAACAGAGGAGTATTATTATAAAATTTACTCCAGGCATTGTGCAATTAAAGCGTGGAAATATCTAGAGAATTTAAGAAATGGCACTGTCAACTTCAACGTGACAGTGACATTGGCTGTCATTCAAGTTTAACAATGAATGAAACAAGTAATACGTTCGTAATACGTAATTAACTGTAAAACTTATTTTGTTTCAATTTAAATATATATCTTATGAATACAAAGCAGAGTCTAATAAATTATGAATGCTATTGTTGGATTATGCCATTTCTGTGAAGCGCATGGTCCACGACCACTTTTCTGTACATTTACAACTGATTCAGAAAATCATACAACAGACTCCTCCAAATGTTCAGTTCAGTGCAGTGGATGTACTTCTCTTGGCTCGGAGACAGTGCTGGTGTCACGTGATGACGATGGTACGATATTCTGCAGCAGAGAATCCGTCCCGAACGCGGATGTCGCAGCTTTTTTAAGACAAGCAGCTTTACGAAGTATTACTTGCGAGGTAAGTTTTTATACTCATTGTCAGTCTAATTTTTTAAAATTAAATATTTTGCATTGTTCAGTAGTAACTTCACAAATATATCTTATGCAGTATATTGAGAAATTGAACTGTATACAAAGTACTTAACTCTAATAAGAATATGTTGAAGGTCACAACTGATTTATGATTCATATTATTATGCCGAAATTGTGTATGTGTCTAGCATAGAATGAGCTTTCCTAAACTCCTGTGAATAACCTAAGTAAACTCATACTAATAAGCATACTCAGGTAATCAAAATTTTAGTAAAGACTTAAGTTTATTACCTAATTAACACTAAAATAAAATATTAAGTGTTATCTACAGCACCAATACAAATACTGCATAATTTTGAGAATAAAAGCTTAAAGTCAATATGAACATCACAAAATTGTATTAATTCTCATTATTACAATTCTAGGTGAGTTGGAGTAAAGAAGGTGGTGTGGTATACTTCAGTGATATACAAGGACATGTACTAAGTCTCATATTCCAGCTGAAGGACACTAGAGCAAGAGGATTGAAGAGAGTCTTCTCTATTGTAGTGTTAATGAAAGACAAAATGCTGCTACTTAATATTACACCAGTATTGTCGGAGCGCATGCAGGTATAATGAATATCCATAAAAATGTTGCTGGACCTTCTGTTTTTAGACATCATAATACACTCAGCGGCACAGAAAGTGGCCCAAACGTAAAAAGGACTATAATAAGTTAAATTAATGTTGCATAACAAAACTATGTCTGGCAATATATTAGTATACATATTTTTTGATAATTTATCAGTGTAGTTAAAAAAAATTATTGATTATTTAATTTTTATGACACATGTATCACATTTCCATATTAATATGATAAGAAGACACGAAAGATAAAATTCAATAGTAGAATAATTGTGCATATTACATATTTAATTCTAAATTTAAATTAATTCTTAGGTTATTCGTGCTTCTAGAAGTGTAACATAATGCCCATTACTTCAGTACAAATTGTAATGCACGCTGTATGCTTAAAAATCAATGACAAATTCAACGAGATATTGTTGTAAAGCTGAATGTACCAAGTACAACTAAGATATGCATTGAAGATGTTCGACTACACTGTTCTATACACAAGAAGACCAGAAAGGGAAGGAAAAAGATGTACCTAAACACATGATGATCGATTTATTGTAATCATCATATTGGGAAATCGATTTCTCACTGCTGTTTGAGTCCCACAACACCTACAAATGGCAATGAGAGGCAATGTCAGTGAGCATAGAATTAAGCGAAGAGTGGAGGAACATGATGTGCGTCCTCAAACACCAGCTTAAGGACCCGGACTCCTCCGGCACCATCATGTTGTCCAGCTCTACTTTGCCAACATAGAAGCAAATTGGTGGCAATAGCAAAGGAGCAAAATTCTCTGGACATATGAATGCAAAGTAGCTTTAAGAGCTTCAGATGGTTATGAACAAGTATGGACAATGTGTTTCGATTGGTTTCTGTCAATCACTACTATTCAAACCGTCTGCTTCCAAGAAGGTTCTGTTGTGCTTTAGGAAAGGATCAGTTCTGATGCACATACTAAGCTAGGGGTAATTCAAGGTCATTTGACGTCAGCACAATATATCAAAGACATTCTTCAAGGACCTCGTTTTACCATACGAAGAGTTCATCAGTCTTGAAAATTTTCTTTCAATGCGGGAGAATGCTATTCCTCACCCAGCGCAATGCATGAATGATTAGGTTTTGAAGATCAGAATACAAAAATTACAATTGTCAGCAACAAGCCCAGACATAAATACTATAGAACATGTCTAGAGCATGCTAAAAAAGAAGAGTCTGAGCTAGTCCTAAGCCTCCGCAGAACCTAAGTGAGTTAATAACCACCTTGGTGACTCCCTCGCCAGAAAATCTTCAATTAGAGATTTAAAACATAATTCAGAACATGCCTCAAAATCAGCCTATCAAAGCGGTGATAGCCTAGTGGTTTGAAATTTGACCTTTCACTCCGGGAGACTGGGTTCAAATCCTAGCGCACACGTCTTAAAAATGTGCGTTTAAAAGTTTAATATCACTTGCTATTGTATTTGTGCTCGGTGCATGGCAATAGGCTCACCAGTTATTCCATAGTGGGATGTAAACGTAACTGGTGAAACGTGGGAGTGTTCTACACTCCTCTGCCTACCTCTTCGGGGAT
>DWJK01003158.1:0-13504 GCA_018248815.1 Croniades pieria auraria
AGCTGTAAGCGGCGGGTGCTCATGAGGAAGGACCTCGTACAGGTCCGAAACTAGTCGAGCTATCCCGAAAAACGTACGTGAGTTAAGCCGGTACATATTTAATCATGAGAGTCTTCATGTTTATTGGTGCATTTGCCTTTAATTAAGAAATTGCGACGGCTTTTTAGACGTATAATTCTGGTTATATTTTGTCTTGTCATGAGAAATATCTTGCCCTGTACCGAAATTTGAGTAATATCGCTAACCGCGCCTTCCTCGTTCAATGAAGATTTTAAGGCGGAACGTCTGCTGTTGAAATTATATTTAGGAAAAACAAATCGGATAAAAGAGTACCTTTGCGGCTAATTTTGATACATGAGAAAACTAATATTTCATGATTTTTATATCATCACGCCAGTTTTTTACAGGGTAAGTAGAGAGCATCGAGTTCCGAATATCTCTATCGTTACAGACCTGACGTCCTTCCTCTATATTCATCAATACATACACATGCATAGCATGATGTAACACGTCAGCCTCTGTCCTCTGCTGGACATAGGCATTTTCTAGTTGTGCCATAGCACTCGATTCTCTGCAGACCTTATCCAGCCACTGTCATCCACCTTCTTGAGATCGTCGTCCAAAGGCCGGGGGAAGTCCACAGTACGCCTGTCTGCTTATACATATATAAAATTAAAGTGAAATAAAAAATATCTATTACCAAAACATTTTCTAAGTGTCCCGTTAAAGTTATTTCAGAAGGAGCGTTAAACATAACGCCCAGTGAGAGCCATCGCGCGCCGGAACTGGAATTACGTATCGATACGTTCGTGGGAACGACGGCTGCGAACACAGTGATACTGGATACCGAAAGCGTACAGAGCTTAGTCTATCAGCGGCACTGGACGTGCAATTTTCATCAAACGACTTGAAGTGCCAGTGACGTCACGCCCGTACTGATGGGTCTAAATATACTGCTTTGTCATTCCTTTTTACACTAAAAGTGAAAACTTTTACCGATTACGCTGTTAAAAAGTTTTGATGTTAATAGTCTAACAGAACAAGCTTGATACAAAATATTTTAACGTTTACGCAGAGATGACGTGTCTGCTAGATGGATTATTTTTCACATTTTTTTTTGTCAATTGAGAAAGCTGCTGAAGTATGTATAACTGAATTTATTTTTCATCATTCTTATTTTGTCTAAATTTGTCTACTACAACGACTGTGCAGAGAATTTAAAATAAAATAAATGTATAATATTTTATTGAAAGAAACACATTCACATTTACTAGTTGCAAGGATTCTGCACTTGGCTTAAAATCAATATTGCAGGCAGCTTATTTCTTTCTTACATTCTTACATTCTTTTTCGACACGCGAGCGGTAAGGTTTCCTACTATGTGCTTATCCTCACACCACGTTACAGACACTGGTATCAAACGAACTCGTTACATGACCTGAAAAACTTTTTGCTATTCGTTCCAATTGAAAAGTGTAGTCGAAATGTCAATGCTTTCAGGTAAAATTTTTCTCATATCAGATGAGGGAAAATTAAAATACTATGCCCTATTAAAAATACGTATGACGCAATATCACGTCTTTATTTTTCCGAAGGGATAGGCAGGGGAGTGTACGTACACTGCTACGTTGCATCACTTATATTATACGTCCTCTCATGGAATGGGTGCCTATTGGACCACATTGGGCACAAATACAAAACAGACACTAGGCTATTGTTAGAAGTTTCAAGTAAGAAAAGCTTGATAGCACCTTATGCAAGAATCGGACCCAGAACCTCTCAATCAGCAGTTAAGTTTGCAACCACTCGATTAATGTGGGACAGTCAATAAAGTAGTAATGTGCAAATGCACGTATGTATGGATATATTCTTTGTTATGCTATGAAGTAACTAACATACCAGTAGGTCAGCGAACATTTATTGATCATCGAAGCCTTTAAACAGCTTCACCAAGGTCGACGGTCCATGGTCTATTTCAGAAACCTTCTTCTAAGAACTGAGTCGGAGCGCTACCGCTTGTAAGGTCAGAGGAGCTCTAACTGCTGCGTCAAGCGAAACAATATTTCGTTGTGTTAAGCTTACATATTTTTATTCTAATTTCTTTTTGAAAATAACCATCTATTTCATTGTGGGACTTAACCCTAACCGGTGAAACTCGGGCGTGTACTACGCTTCTCTGCCTACACCTTTGGGTATACACGGGTGAAGTTACGTATTCTTTTTCATGAGATTAAAATGAAGCAATAAGCTCGTAGCTTGCAGGAAGTAATCATTTAACCGTTTTTGCTCATTTTATCAATTTATTCCTAAATTAATATAGAGACGCTTCCGGTTGCGGTAATCCGCGCTCCGGAAAATTACTATTGGTGTAATCTGGTTAATTTATATTTCACCATTAATAATAAATAGAATCAATTACTCGATAACAATTAATGTCTTATTGGATTTGAGTGTGCAGTCTACGAGTACCTTACGTTGTACTTCAGGCCCTGGTAATTATTGGACGTGAGTGTGCAGTCTACGAGTACCTTACGTTGTACTTCAGGCCTTGGTAATTATTGGACGTGAGTGTGCAGTCTACCTTACGTTTTACTTCAGGCCCTGGTAATTATTGGACGTGAGTGTGCAGTCTACCTTACGTTTTACTTCAGGCCCTAGTGATTATTGGACGTGAGTGTGCAGTCAATCTTATATTACTATTAAATGTTTCGTGAGTCTTTATACACCTTATTAAATACGTACCGGCTTAACTCACGTACGTTTTTCGGGTGTACGTGACTTAAGCCGGTGCATATTTAATCTATCTTATATTGTACTTTAGACTGTGGTAATGTAAAGTCAACTGTAAAATTTGAAGATACTTTTCTATCTTTATAAATTTGGATGGAACCTCGGGGCTTAATTTAGTAAGTATTACTGAGGCTTGCAATTGTTCCGGTAATTAGTCGTGGTGTGTTCATAATTAAATGTTATCTGTAGGGTCTTAGTCAATAATTATAATGCTCCTCTGATTCTACTGTGCTTATGGAAACATTTGCCGTTCTATTATATGCTTCAACTCGGTACGGAACATTGGTATCTCTGCGTTGCAGCATTTGTTGCAAGCTAGTCTTACAGCTGTGACTTCAGTTTTTATATTCCTAGGTAGATCTATCTAGACTGCCTCGTTGGTCAAGTGGTCGCAAGCGTGACTACCGATTGGGAGGTCCAGGATTCAAATTCCGGGTCGGATACTATTGGATTTTTCTAATTTAGAATTCCTAGTGACTCGGAGTCTGGATCTGTTCCCGCTGTATGGCAATACGCTTACCATCTATTCCATGGAATGCAAACGTAACTGGTGAAACGTGGGAGTGTACTACACTCATCTGCCTACCTGTTCGGATATTACAGGCGTGATGTTACGTTTCTTGATTCATCTATGTCCTTTAAACGGTAGTACCTAATATGTCATTATTTACTCTTTCCCTTTGAGTTTCAGGCAAAACGATTATTTATCACGAAGACAGTGGACCCTGATGCGGATAGATCTGCAAGGTTGCAGTCCCTTATACTGAAGTGGTCTGCTTGACTGTATGCAGATGGGATAAAAGCATACATTTATTCTTATTATACGTAATCGCCGAAGCCTCAAAATGCAGGATTGGGCTCATAAGAATTTCCATGAAAAATTCAAATATTGTGCAGTTATCTAGGGCGGCTCTTGTGACCGGAAATTTTACAATTTGGCGTACCGGCCCCGCTCGGGACGGGAATAAAAGAATGAACGGTAAATCGTCCTCAACTCTTACCCGTGTCTATTGAAATTTATGGCAATGCACCATCATTGCCATTTATTATTCTCTACATCTACAGCACCCAACGCATTAATATAATTTTCAGCAATACTTTTTCGGCAATATTTTTTCAGCAATATATTCTTATACGCCGACTGTGCGTATTAAAAAAAAATGAAATAACCGAATAACCTAATTCCGTGTTATGTTACATCAGCATTTTTTACTTCCTTTTATTCACGACATGAATAAAAATAGTTCGTTATGGTATTATGTGTTCCCCGATTAACATACACCGATCTGTTTTCACAAATGCGCCAAAATAAAAAAAAATAATCATGTTGATACCAAAAAACTATATATCTCTTTTAAATATAACGATCAATTTATGGGTTCGAATAAATGTCCATAGGCGACTTTGACCATTCACCATCTAGGTGGCCTGTTTGTGTAGTTGCCAGACTAAATAAAAAAAAATTCAAAACACTATAAATGCAACACATGACACTTCGCTTCATACTTCTCGGAGCGAAGTTTTGAAGCGTAATAACGATAAAATCGAAGCGACGCAACTCGTGCGAAGCGATCCAATTGAAACTCTCGATAAGGATTATGGCGCGTCGTGCTTGTTATGCTTTTAACGGGTATAATGAAACTAAGATAAGCTCGGACTGCAGCGCGGCTAGACCAAGTTTTTACGAGGGCTTACACGTGTTTGAGTTTGTTGTTCTATACAAATAGACCATTATATATTCCACCTTGTTGCTAATAAAATATCTGAATAAAGTTTACTAAGGAAAATTGATATAGTTTGTCTCGTATATCAGAGCATCGTTTTATCAAAGTTTGCAATCTGATCGGAATTAAGCGGAGGTACGGAGTTGTTTGAAGAGCTCAACTTTCGGTGTGCTTTTATTAGCTTGACGAGTATGTATCTATCTATGTGTAGATATACTTATATGTATTATGTGTGTTATGATGTACCTCTCAATGTAGTAGCAAGGTATCTCTTAGCACAAAGAATACCCTGAATAAATCGTTATGTAAGATGCGAAATTACCAAATTCTAAGCTAATGAGCTTGGTGGGTCATATCCAACTCCATGCTTAATCCAACTAGACTTTACTGAAGCAAGAGTTAGATATACAGATAAGAAAGAGGATGAAAGTAGAAAAGATCTTATCGCGATGAGGTCACTACGCCGATGATACAGATTGACACTCGCCGACCGCGTTCGTAATGCAGATCTGAGCGTGTGTGATCTTTGTGCAAAAGAGAGTTGGTATAAAAAGAAGAAAGTTGATGCTTTGATTGCTTAGATATTTAGAAAAGATGGTAGATAAAAGAATGACAAAACAGACGCGGGGATCGAATCCAAGACCTCTTGTTCAGCAATTGCACTGCCAACCATTAAACCATCGAGTCAATTAAGTGATCCAATTATATTCGTAAATTAGTTATTTTCAATTCTTACCATTGTTTAGTTAATTTCAAAATAGTACGTATGATGGCTGATAATTAAGACGATAATTACATTATGAGGTACATAAATATTTATTGTGGAGTAAATTATTAGTTGACTGATAGACAAAACGACTGCGACAGCCTATTATCAGGCGAAATAGTTTCGCTGTACTTCCGATTACCACCTCAGTTTCCCAGCTAGTGTATGCATGCCATAGGATATAAACAATAAACATCATTGGCATTTTTTATTTCGGCTTCGAATATTAAAGGAAACGATCCACTATCAATAGATTTAAGAAAAACAGGACTAACTTCTAGATAGCACTTGAAGCTTCTGCCCAAAACATAAGTTGTTACTCTTTTTTACATTAAAAGACAAGGCAAACAGGCAGACGGCCCACGTGATGGTAAGTGGTCACCGTCGCCTGTAGACATTTGCAACATCAACGGCTACCAATGTGTTGCTTGCCTCAATTAGAAATATTGGTATTACATATCTCCACATAATAATCGACCCATTTAATATTCCACTGTTGGAATATATGTAGGTCTCCTTGCACATTGAGAGACTTAAGGCCATAGTCTACCACGCTAGCCAGGTGCGAGTTGGCAGACTTCACACAACTTAGAATTATTTTTTTTATAAATTCTAAGGTGTGCAGGTTTCCTCACGATGTTTTCCTTCATCGTTAGCGAGTGACATTTAAATTTAAAACGCACTTTTGTAAAGAGGTGCGCGCCATGGATTTTAACACAGCACCCCCGGAGCGAGAGGCTGAATTCTTAACCACTAGGCTAACACTGCTATATCTCCATATATCTCCATATGCACACTACAAACTGTGCATTCAATAGTTTTCATTCCACACATGGTTTATACACAAACTTAACTCCCCGTAGACTCTATCAACTTGTCAAAATGGATTTACTTATTGCGTTACTAACTAACGTTGAAGTTTCCTTGCTCCTAACTAAATTATTACTCGCCGGGCCCGTGTGGAATAAACCTTTGCTTCGCCCACGTAGTAATTTTGCATAAATTCTCGCGACTTCGTGATTGGAGGCTTCACGTGAGACGCGTGTTAGTTTAAAAAATGACCCCGTCACTCATTGTGAATGCATTATTATTCATTGAACCTTCATACACCTACACTACACCATACATCACCACACACACGAATATTTACATACCCTACACACGCTCATACTGATCACATATGAAATCACGTGGAGTGAAAGGCGGGTACCTTGATGTTTTTCTCTAAAGTTTGTGGATACCGGGCGTGAATTTTTCACCAGTACTTTTGAGGAAGTAAAAACTATTTACACTTCATACATAATGTCTGCAATAATAGGTAATACTTTTTGTTAATACCCGAGATAGACTAATACAGGTTGCTTTTAGCATTAAGTCAGCCTTTCATATCGATTCTTGATATCTTGATATTGAACATTTCGACTACCTCTTTGGGTAGAAGTTGCATGCGCGATTGCTAAGCAAGAGGTCTCGGATTAGATCCCCGGGTCGAGCAAAGTATTTGTGTTTATATGGGGCTAAGTTCATCCTGTATTCCATGGGAGATATAACATAACCATAAACAGAAATATAGGCGTGGTGTCATGTGATGAATCAAACAAACCGAAACCTTACATTCCGGAAATTTAAATGTTCAATGTCTACGTCCGAAACGAAATATTTGACACATACGAAGCGGCAGTAGAATGAGCAGAAGGAGCGGTGCCAAACGCAGCGGGAAGCTATAACGACTCATCCCGCTCATTATACGAAGCAAATCGAGTTCTCCTCGGAATGAAGACACAATGTCGCTTCACACGATGCGGTTGGCAATGGACCAAATCCGTCTCCATGTCTTCGTGTGGTGTAAGTGACGGCGACAAGAGAGGATAGACATTTTTCAAGCAAGCGTGCGACATAAAAAGCTGTATCACGCTCTCCATCAGGTATAGATTGCAGCCAAACGCAAGCCTGTTGGTAACGAGAAAATGATACTACTTCATTGTGCGAATAAGGTTTAGAAATTGATACGGCGTGATTAGCTAGATATTCTCAAATATGTTGGTCTCAAATATTTGATTCGAACGAGAAACCAAATTAAAAATGTTCTCGATGCCGCAAGTGCCATAATTCGTCAAAGAATGTTTTTCTTAAGCTGTTTATATATCTAGAACATTTTTTAAAATCAAGAATCCGATGGTTCTAGACTAGTTGAATATAATTCTTTTGTTACGTGAAGGTTTTAATGTGTGAAAAAAAAATAGAACGATTAAAATATGCTCAGAAGTTGGCGACAGCGAACAAACTTGACGCAGTCATTGACACTCATAATAGTAATAATAACGATAAACAAACTCGAATCGCAGTGCTCTTGGCACCGCTCACACCGCCCGCTGACGCTCGTAACTTGGGAAGCGTCATAAAAAGGGAATTTATTATTAAGTGTTGGTAGTCGCAGTTCCGCTCTCTTTATTTACGCCTGCTGCTGGCAACACTCCTAACTGATACGGATCGACGTCTGCGTTGCCATGCTATTAAGCTAAATGATACCCGTCAACTAGTTACCAGCCTTCGACATATTGCTGAGACGACCTTTGGCTCTAACCATTCGCATGTCAGAATGAGGATATAAGGAAAATTTGTTTTTGTAGTGAAATATTCTTATGGCCACATTTTCCTATATAGAAAGGATTTATGATTCGCGATCACTTGTATTTACTACGACTCTGATAAATACATGCTATTTATCAGAAGCGTACATAGTTTATATAAATATCGCTTACACAAAACACAAAGAAGAAGTACAGAACATAACGAGATATCTCAAACCCGGAAAGCAATGCTTAGTTGAAGAGCAGTGATTCAATAATTTAATTGGAAATGTATCATTATAAGGTCGTGTTAATAAAACTTTCCCAAATTGAAATAGACTATCAGAATGTTTGCCCAGCGGTATCTCCCTTTGATCGCTATTAAAACTTTCTAAATTATGATAAAAGAAGGAGTCGGATTTTAATTAACACTCATTCAAGGTTAGCACCAAACTTCTTTACTGCCTGGAGTACAGTAACCTCCGAGCTTTGCCTCTGTTAATAAAATAAACTATAATACATCACATGAAAAAAGCGTACAGATGCAAAAAGAAATTAACAAGAGAACAAAGGGTTTCCTTGACTTGGAGCGATGAGTACGCACAATATAAAATTCCAAAGTTCTGAACCAATTAGCGAATGAATTAGCGGAGGAAGTTGTCCGAAACTGTTCCGGAGAGGAATTAATTACGATCGAGGTTTGGATCAAGGTTATTGCGTGAAACCGGTTTGCTGTTCTCTCGGCTGGAAGTAGCGCGCCGCACTTTGATGAATTCCGTCCAATCGTAAAATATTGTAGTACTTAGTTTCAGTTTGTTAGCATACCAAAAATTTTGCCCATACTAATGTTTAGGGTAGTCAAACTTTAGTTCACAACTACATCCAAGTCATTTTGAGAGATCGAAGAAGTAGTAAGGGTACGAGCCCTAATTTACTACATGCTGTTAGAATTTTATATTTTTCTAGACGTAATAAATTAAACAAAGTATGTTGAAACAACTGAAATGCATCTCAAAGGAAGTACAATACAACAGAACCATTAATAGAATACTCTGCGAACTCCTAAGGGCACCAACGAGCTGCGAACGAAAAACAACAATTTAAACCAGCTACGGAGTTCCCGCGCTTCTACCTTATTTTACTAAAAGGAAACAAGCGAGGAACTGTGAACGTTAAAAACCTATTTACTTAACACAAACGAAAATCACTTCACAATTTGTCTTTACTTAAGAATAGAAAAGGCTTACGTTCAACACCTATAAACGTCACCATAAGTACAAGAACGGCAAATATTGTGTGGATTAAGGCATAGTTATCAATTTAATGACTTAATACTGCAATAGAATAAACTGCAGGTAGATTTATCACCGAAAACCATTTGACAGGTGTATCATTAGTGATAGATAGTTTGACATTTCTTGCTTCATTAATATTGTGTTCCCCAACTCATTGGCACCCATTGCTCTGGAACGGCAAAACAGTTCCAATTGAGCAGAGCATCACAAAGGCACTGCGCAACACAATGAAAAGCATAACTGAATGCTCGCATTAACTGAGATATTGTTTTAGAAGGTTGAGGACGAATAGAAATGTTCTTCGTCTCCACGACAATATACTCGTACTTAGACGAATTTGAGCTGATTTTCCTCACGATGTTTTCCTTCACCGTTAGCAAGTGCTATTTAAAAAAAAATATATATTCTAAGGTGTATGCAGTCTGCCAACCCGCACTTGGCCAACGTGGCAGACTATGGCCTTAACCCTCTCATTATGACAGGAGACCCATATTCCAACAGCGGAATGACAAATGGGTCGACGAGGTGATTTTAGACTGAAGTACTGTTACTCATTGAGGATTACATGAGCTAACAATTTTCACGCGATTCATGCCGTAAGTTTTTGTTGGAAGCAATGAATCATAACTCGTAGATAAATACATTTTTTTCTTAAATTGAACAGTGTGCTAGCGTAAAAATTAAATTGTAAGAAACGACTTTCGTTACAATTTTAAAACTGTAATGGCAGTTAATATTGAGTTCTTGAAAGCAATTAATGTTTGTTAATTTAGTTAATTAATTTTGTTGTTGAACTGTGTGTTTGAGTCGACCATTAGGTCGTTTAACGTGTGTGGACAACGTTAACAAACCTATTTCTATTCCGACTAAAAATTAAATAACACAACAATCGCACCCGTAAGTTACCAACTAAATTCGTGCGTACGGTTATTCAACTATTGTAGATTTAAGTTGGAGCTAAGTGGTTTCAACACAGCTATTCTGCCCGAGAAATAGTTTGCCCTGTACCTGTTCAGTGGCAAGGTGAGCGGCACAAAGGGTTACGTTGCTAATAAAACTGTATATAAACTGTTTACGGAATCCCCGACCGTGTTCTGCAAATTTGGACCACAACAACGGAATGAATTCGAGAAGTTAGTCCGGAACGGCCCATCTAGGGGATCGAATAGTTATCCCACAATTTAATACAGTCCCGGGTCATTTTGGCCTCGTACCGAATAATCAACACAAACTATGCCAATTGTGACCGCATCGCGCCTAATTGCAACCCACAGGGGGTTCGGACAATTCTGAAATTAAGATTGTGCCTTTTCCCCCATTGTCAAAGTGTCTGGCTTATTTACATCTGTTATTTTTGTCTCCCAAAAAACTATATTCGAAATTAAGGGTTTATTTATGGAAATTAAGGTCTACCTGGTTGAGCTAAGAAATCCACGGGTTGAGCTAAAAATTCCATAGGTCTAGGTTTGCCCTGAAGTGTTTTCCTAAAAACATTAATGTATAAGCTGAAACATTCAATGCTTCAAATTTTGATCCTAAAGACACTCATAGGCGATTTTTCGTACCAGTTGATCTAGTCATGTACATTGCATTTAATGGGATTACAGTTATTAAGTGTGTTTACGGTGGAAATCAAATTTGATTGTCCACCATCCATTTTACCTTACTTTATTTAACCGAGAATACAATTGTTATCATCGTGCCAGTTTTCGTCATAAAACTCTATAGTAAAAGAATTATGTCGAATAATCATTGTTTTACGCTCGCTAACATCACAACGAGTCGCTATGAAAACGACTGCAGTTTAAGCGTAAACTGAAATATAAAAAGATACAACGAGAAAATGATTCAGCGCTGAACAAACGAAACGTAAATTGTATTCGCCGTCTCAAAGTTTTGTTAGCATAGAATACAGTATGCATTCTTCACACACTGCCATCCAAAAGTTTTGGTAGCAGCGTTCAGAAGTTACGCTCGAATAAACATATAATTCACAGTTGATTGGACTTTAGTAACGTTTCTTCGATGGGTACCTTGCGGAACCTTTGCAGAATATGGTGGCGATTCATCGGACATCGGACATCGGGCATCGGACATCAATATTTATTTCAAACCTGTACAGAGACCAATATTTGTAATGTATCATATAAATATAATCTAAAACTATTTCATAATGCTCTGCACAAGTAAAACCTTTATTATAATATTTATCCAATTATAATAATAGTTCAAGGTGTATTGTAACTAAGAACTGACCGAATAAAATGCGTTCTTGTATTAAATTTCATTCCGTACGTCTTATTTCTGGGGGAACATAACTTATGAGTTATGGACAAGTATTAATTATTCTGTAACTGTGAGGCCACCGACACTGATTCTCACTGTCGGCGGGGGCAGAGAAACACTTATTTATGTATGTTTTCGAATAGTGGACACCCATATATCTGTGTCCAGCTTCGGATAACTTCGATACATTAAGACCATTTCAACGTAAGCACAGTATTTTCCTATTCTACTCTTTTTGTTACGACGGGTCTGTTAATCCGAAAATAAAACATTTCCGTTCCGTATCGTGTAAACGTATTATATTGCATCATTAAAACCTTAGCTCGAAGATTTCGCAGCAATTATAATTATATAATAGGGTGCGCTGAGGGCAAAAATATTCGTAACGTAATTGGGTTTTGAATTAACTGTTCATTTAAAATCTTAACATAGAAATGTTAAACCATAATGCGATTACAGATAGCAACAGATTTTTGAAGGAAAGTGTCGCTGGTCGTGGCTGACGATTATTGTTCTTAAAAGCAACGCAGCAAGGTACGAGGTGCGCCTATCTGTTGTGTGAAAATCACCTTTTAAACGGGATAGACAAACAAACAATAATCTCTTTGCTTAATGCAATATTAAAATTTTATACCCTAAATTTTGCAGTATTCTTTTACACGTTTTGCAATTCGTTTTTAAAAAGAAAATATTTTAATATTTATATTTCATACTACATTAAAAAAAAAAATCGACCCATTTGTCATTTCACTGTTGGAATATGGGTCTCCTCTAATAATGAGAGGGTTAAGGCCATAGTCTGCCACGCTGGCCAAGTGCGGGTTGGCAGACTTCACACAGCTTAGAATTTTTTTTTTTTATAAATTCTAAAGTGCTTAGGTTTCCTCACGATGTTTTCCTTCACAGTTAGCAAATGATATTTAAACTTAAAGCGCACTTTTGTAAAGAGGTGCGCGCCATGGATTTGAACCGAGCACCCCCGGAGTGAGAAGTTGAATTCTTAACCACTAGGCTATCACTGCATTAACATTTGGGAATAACAGGTTTTTATTTACTTATTCAGAATTTGTATATTGGATATACAGGCTTTTTAAATTACTCTGTATGGAAAATACGTCTATATTTTAACTACGTATATTGTAATATTATTATTATAGTTATTTAATTAATTACACTTACGCTTTTGGCTTATTTTTAATGTTAAATGTGAAAAATAACCAAATTAATTAATAATGTTAATAAAATGATAAGGAGAAGGCATTAACGGACACTTTTCTGACATAATGTACGTAGAATATATTTATAAAAGCAATATTTCACCGATATTCGCAAAAGAACTTTAAGAACGTTTAAGTGACGCGGCGAGACAAGATGATCCATTATCGAAGCGTTCGCGAATGAATAATAAACATACGATGACTGGCCGCTTCGAGGACTCAAGTGCCATATTACTCATGGCAACATTATTTTCATGAATAGGCAACACCGCGTCCAGATCGCGAGCACAGATAAACTTTAAAGTTCTTCAACACGATTTACATCATTCGCTAATCATTTTAAAATTTATACAGCCATTTTATTAATTAAAATAACCCCTACCAAATACTTCCTGTACCACACGCTTATTAAGATGCATAGATAAAGCCGGCTAAGGGAATGGTAATAATATTCAGCTGTTATTGGTATCGTAATGGAATATTATGAGCGCGGAGAGCGTGAAGATCTCAGTAAAAGATTTTGCGAAAGTAATTTAGGTATTTTAGTGTAAGTTACTGGTGCGATCAGATAGTGGCTTGGTTGCGGTTACCGGCGGGTGATAGTGGGCCGATAGGCCCATGATACCCACCCTTAGCCGATATGAGAATTAGAAACGCCAAGTGTAGTACAGCGCGAACCGGGATACACTCGTTATCATGTTTAAGCCGTAATGCAATTTCGGTTCTTATGTCGTAAGTTTAAGCAGTGATAGCCTAGTGGTTAAGAATTCAAGTTCTCGCTCCGGGAGTTCTGGGTTCAAATCCATGGCGCGCACCTCTTTACAAAAGTGCGTTTTAAATTTAAATATCACTTGCT
>DWJK01003159.1:0-13503 GCA_018248815.1 Croniades pieria auraria
GTGGGACGTAAAAGGTGACACCTAGCTGGTGAAAACTGAGATAGTACTCCACTCCTTTGGCTATCTCTTCATGGATTATAGGCCTGATGTTACATTTTTTTACGAACTTTCTCATGCCTTGGATCAAGCCAATTTATGGTTTATAGCAAGGGTATGGAATCGTACTTTCAGTTTTGATCGCTTTAATGTAAGTCAATCATAATTATATAATAATAATTATTATTTTTAGAACATCGAGTTCGGGGTTAGTTCCGATAGGATTAAATAGGAATACATGGAAAGATCTCATAGGTAGACGTAAGCTTGACGTTAACATTTGCGGACATTTGAAAAGCTTCTTTCGTCAGAACACCTCCACCGTCCACATGGCACGGGTCGGTCGCTAATTATTGTTTGTATGGTATCTTCGACGTACTATCGTCTGTAAATTTCAAGGTGGTTGGTCTTTGTACCTACTTTTGTAACGGGACGTTGTATATATACAAAACCCCATACAGTCATGATATTATGTTTTTCTGTACAAAATCCCAAGTAATTTTACATAAATGTACTAAATATTATTGGTTTATAATTGAGTCCTCCCAACTCAGAGGTTTTGGGTTCAAATCGTGACGCGCACTTCTTTACAAATACGAAGCCTATCAATAAATGAATCAATGTTTATAAATAAATAAATAAAATGCGGGGTAGCGGATGCGTCCATGTTTTTACCTAATTTAACCGTAAATATAATTGCATCTTCAAAAAATCCAACACTTATCACAGAACATTCAATACAGTGTACGGTGCCACAAGCTAGGATTGGACTAATCATATCATTTATCATTGAAATTGTACATGCATTAGTTGTACAATCGAATCTATCGGACACCGTGTCTGAAGGCTGCGGAGTGTCAATCCTGATTAACAACTAACGAACGAGCCTGGCATGAGATGCCTTCAATTTCCAGTCACGACTTTACTGCGTTGTATACACGACTGTCGACAGCGTTCTAACTGTCCACTTGTTTTAACACTTAGCCATAGTTTAACAAGTCGATGTATTAATATGTATTAAAAAATACTATCTATTAAAAAAAGTGGAGAGAGAGAGAAAGAGAGAGAGAGATATATATATATCTTTCTTTGACATTTTAAAAATGTTATGTGCATGGAAACGTGTGAGTTTTGGGACCGTTGAAGTTCATAAAGAGAAGGAGTTCAGAAAGCTAAAATTTTTAAATAGCATGTTTTGCAAATATCTTAAATATAATAAAACATTTATTGTATATTGAAATGCCATCAATGTTAGGTTTAGAAACTTGGTGTTAGTTGCCGAACGAGGCTCACGTTTTTTTTATATTCCAGCTCACTCTTATGTCGGTTCTTAATATATTCTTAAAATTAAGTGTTACTGAATTACAGGACATGTTTTCGTTCTTGAACACAATCTCTATATTCTGAGATTGTTATCAAATAATTCATTCACATCACTATGAAAGCGCGTTTTGGGGTTTTTTAAACTACATTTCATTATTAATAGTTTATATACAAATAGGTTAGCGTACATTCGTTTGATTTGAACAAAGCAACAATTACATATCTTGTTTTTAAACAAAGTTGGGTCGCGATACGTATTAAAAAACTTACAGTATAATGATGACAAAAGACAATTCGTTAAAATGCCTGTCGAAAAACATAAATGTTAATGAGAAACAAAATGGAATAAAGTAAAATTACGTGGCCACTATTTATTTACCACCTTGGGTAATTCTGAGGCTTCGGTGAGCAACACACACGACAAAGTTCCGGCGGCTACGCAGTCATCTTTATGCATGAGGCTTATCAATTTGTTAGCGGACCGTGCCCTTACAATTTAATACAGGGTTGCCACTGCATAATTATTCCGTACATATATTTTTTATTTGACAGAATTACAGGTTAAACGTTTCTAGACTAAAGATAGACTATCGATACTGGGGCCAGCGTGCATGACATGAATTAAACTATTTATGTATATTAAAAATATTTATTGCAGGAAAAATGTATAAACTGCCCCTGTACGCGCTGTTGATCGCTTTATTTATTTGACATGAACGTATAAAAATATGCCTACATAGGATTCTAATCGACTTGCAAATTACACGGATGTACGTACGTAATTGGCAGGACTTATATAGATATAATGGTCGGTGAATAAGTTTTTTGGCTCAGAGTATCGCGTGTACATTTCAAATAACCAGATATCAGTTATCAAATATTAGATTACGAATTGATAAAACCAGTGATAACCAAAACTCATGAGTGGTGCTTATAGGAATAATTTAACTTAAAAATGTATCTACAATCTTATGTACTGTAAGATAAGACGGCTTTTATCTTGCAATATATACCGAGATATTTAATCTAAACCGAAATTTATTTCAAATTGAATTCAAAACATGCAATTCGAGTTAAGATATCAATATAGTATATCGTAACTTCTGATAATCTATGTATAATGAATTTTATGTGAATAATTAGTTTGGGGTATCTTATTAAATGAAATGATAATTTTTTTGGCCTACAGTTGTCAAAAATATATCATAGTGAAAAAAATATGTGATTCAGATTTTGTGCGTCCAATCATATACGAGTAAGTCTTGGCGATGATAAAGGTATTTGCTCCATGACGTGATAATTTTTGACGCATACGGCAGCGAGATCGAAATACTGTAATCTTCTGACGTTTCCTATGATCCAGTTGGCAGATACTAAAGAGAACACAGCGAGCAGGCGACGAATGTGTTCGGCGAGCGACAACTTCACGGCAAACTGTCGCTCACCGGGTTATTATCGATATTTCAAAACGTTACCACCAATTGGAGCTAACCACAGTCTGGCAAGCGATATAATAAATTATTGTTTTTCACGGCGCGGCGGTGGCGTGGATGCGTGCGTACTCTGCCCGCCATTACCATGCGTAATTGCAGTTGCCCCGTGCGCCTGCGCCGATAGCCTTCCCCGTAACTTATTTGGTGTGAAATGAGAACAATTTGACTCGCTCAAGATTTATGGGCGCAGATAATGACGTTCTAGGTAGTTGGTACGCTAAATTGTTTTACTTTGCACATTCGGATGCATCGATAAAGGGTTATTGAGTTTTCAAACGCGCGTGAGGTCGGTGTGTCGGTTCGTGGTTTGTTTTTGCAATTTATGCACCCGCGAGGGCAGCTGATCGTTTCAAGAAATTGAACTGACAGCTTAATGTTTATACGTCCGTTTGCTTTTGTCATGTTGCTCGTATACAGTTAGGCGCTCTACACACTCTCCTACCGGACGAAATCGTTTTGCATTTTGATGACTGTAATACATTTACTAAGTTCGTTTATCTTTTTATTTTCATTTATTAACAACGCAAATAATTTCTCTTATATGTTAAATATATTTTCTTTTCTAGTTTTAACATTATTTGCTTTAATCAGAATAAACTATTCTTAAGTGTTCTGCCTCATTAGGAAGGTAATGACATAGAGCGAATGATATGTCATATTTACTCTAGAAAATAAGTTATGCTTTTAGTCAAAACAATATGCGATAAAATGAGTTTCAGTGACCACCTCCCTGCTTACCTCCTGAATAAAATGAAATATGAAATTTACTTACAATTATATAAAATTATTGAACAGAAAGATAACAAACAAAACAAAAAAATATTAATATACATATACCGATATTATATTCTTATTATAGTCAACCTGACTGCCTCGTTGGTTGAGTGGTTGCAAGCGCGACTGCCGAATAGGAGGTCTTGGGTTCAAATCTCGGGTCGGGTACTATGGGAATTTTCTAGTTTAGAATTTCTAGCATTGACTCGGAGTCTGGATCCGTGCCCGGTGTATGGTAAAGGCTCGCCACCTATTCCATGGGACTTAAACGTAACTGGTGAAACGTGGGGGTGTACTGCACTCCTCTGCCTCCCCTTCGGGCGTTACAGGCGGGAAATTACGTAATTATTATAGTCATCTAATATACTTCGCGCGAATATTAATCAAAGGAAGTGAAATACCAGTACAACCCAGTACGAAGTATCCAACCACAAATGACTATAATGCAGTTAGAACGTTTAAAACGAACGAATAAAACGTGTATAGAGAACAGGCTACTTATGCAAGCGACTGCATTAGCCGCCGCGCGCCCGCAGCGCGATGCGGTAGCTATAATCAGCAGGACCGCATATCAATGTCACAGACACTTGACTATTGATGATACTGGTATTAAAGCTCTACGGCGAATCTAACTGTTGTTAACTTAACTTGTAAACTTTAACTTAACTTGAAAGATTACTTTGCTCGTACACTAACTTGCACTTTAGTTTATGTTAGCTTGTAGTTGTTTACTGTTTGACGATTTTATTTGAGATTTTCTACAAAAGCGCAGTAAAGAAAGGATGTAAAGAGAGTAGCAAACGAGATGATTCTAGTTTTAGTTCTAGTGGCCGCTGTTAACCACGGATATTCTCGACTCACTCGGTTTCTTTGTTCCAATACGAGTATTTCGAGAATATATTTAGTTTCAATTAACGTAACATAACATCACGCCCGCTTGGCAGAGTAGGGCACTACACTCCTACATTCCACTAGTTACGTTTACCCCCCATCATGGAATAATTGGTGAGCCTATTGCCATACATCGGGAACAGATCCAGACTCCGAGTCACTTAAAGAAATTTATACTAGAAAATGTAAGTTAGAAATATCCATCAGTACCCAATGCCGGAATCGATCTCAGGACATCTCGATCAGCAGTCGCGTTTGCAACTACGCGACCAACAAGGCAGTCAATACAGTACAGTATGTACCTGTTGTATAGCTGGGCTCCATTTTTACTTAAAACGAACAAATGCAGCCCGTTATGATACAGCAGTGGTAATTTTAATATACTAGAATGTGTCATATACAGCGCAAAACAAATGAAATCAGAAATACTAGAATGTGTCATAAACGAACACGATAAAACGTGTGACGCAGTTCGAACAGTAAGACGTTTAAAAACAATTGTTACACTAATAAACTTAAACGAAAGTTTAAACACAAATGATTACAAAGTGTAAGTTAATTTTAAAGGCTCAATAAACTCTGACGAACATCGTCATCCAAGCGTAATTGGTATTAAGAAGGCGACCAATAACAGCGGACGCAATAACTTTGTGTGCGCGTGTAAAAATAAGATATCTTTTAATGTATGCCTAATTTATCTTAGCACGGGGAGATTGATAGCGGTCATTATCATAATGACGTGGACGTTGGTACTTACGCGTCACAGTGTTTTAAAGCTACGCATTTAGAGTGATAACTTAATCACACAGAGCATAATCGAACAAATGAGACAAGACGGAGAAAAAATATAAAACACGTGTATTAATGGATCTCGATTGGGTATCCGTTTGAGTGTGAAAGACGTAAGAGTGAAATAGTAGACTGTAAGGAAAGAATGACAAAGAAGTTGGGTAGGAGAAGAAAACTATAGTTGGTATCTGAAGTCTCAAGGCTCAAGTCAGTTAGAATTGAAGTTTAAAAAAAAGAATGTGGAAATTCGATTTGGCGGGTTAAACATTGAACTATGAAATTTTTCTTGGACAGCAATATTTACTTCCACGTTTCAGCAGTTATGTTATACGTCGTATCATGGAATAGGAGGTGAGCCTTAGGTTACACACCGGGCACACGTTCGACATGACACATAATGGACAATTGTTGTTAACAAAGGATTTAGGACACATCGTTCATTTACTCTCAGTGTGCTACATACCTTAGTCGAGAAAATAATGACGGACAGTTGTTACATTAAAAAAGCAAAAGCCGCATATGTATCGGCGTCGTTAATCGTAATCGTTTAAGTTCCTGATACAACGGCGAGATACACCGCGATCGATCACAGCCTCACAGTCCGTACGATTTTTCATGCCGCCTCGAATATTCCTCGGTCTCTTCGCGATCGTTTTTGTTTCCAAATTTTTGAGTACATGTACTCAAATTGCTTGAGTTTTTTTTTCAATTGCTCTCTTCAAGATCTTTTTTGTTTCCAAATTTTTGAACAGTCGTACTGCAATTAATTTTTTTTTAATTGCTCTTTTTTTAAAATCGTTTTTGTTTCCTTTGAATATAAGTACTGCAATCAAAGATTTTTTAAATTGCTCTCTTCAAGGTCGATTTCGTTTGCAAATTTTTGAATATATGTACTACGATTAATATTTAGGTTTTTCTATTCTTTCGGAGAGGCGTATGTCCAGTAATGGACAAAAAAAGAATGAATTTTTACATTATAATGAAATATTTAAAACACGGTAGTATAAAGCAATAACTTGTTCATTTAATTTGTAAAATTAACAGTTATTGAAAAAGAACTAAATTAGCAATATTACATATATGTAATAGACAGGCTTAACTTACGATATTTTTTCGGGATAGCCCGATTATTTTCAAATGTATCCGAGACCCGTCTTCATGGACTGTGGCCGATTGTCGAGATGTCAGCTACTGTGAGGGGGCACTGTGCTGTTGGTAGCCAATCTACTGTAGGTAGCCACTCTACTGTAGGTGGCCAATATACTGTAGGTGCGTTATTTCTTTGTGCTGTTACTAACAGCTCTTAGGGCCTCTTCAACTCTCATAACAGAATCTAATATATTTTTATTTTAGTTAAAATTCTTGCAGACACAACGAACTTATTTAGTACCCAATATATTACTATATGCTCCAGGATATCTAAAGATCTTTCAATAATTGTTGAATCCAGATACGGGTGCACTTTAGCAATACTGTTAGAACAATAAGGATGAAAATTCTTATCAGACGATTTATGACCTGCGACAAAGATAATGTATTCCACGGCAATGTATTAGAACCTTTAGTTGATATTTATGAAGTGACTAGCCCCATGACATATGACATGGGCGTGAACGACCGACCGTTTTGTTCGTATAAACCGTGCCATAAAAGAGATGATATAACGATATCAGTTACTCGCACGCCGTCTCATTCGTAAAGTGTATAGTGTAAGCATGACAGCACGCGATCTGCCGCTATATTTATATCGTTTCTTTAAACACTCGTGTTCTATAAGTATCGCTCGCAACACGTTGTAAATACCGATAATGTCATGCCTATATCTGTAAGCTTTGTACACTTTGCTAAGCTCCTTTTAAGGGTGGCTACGAGTGTAACACGACCCGAAAGGGTATATCCCTCATTGTATCTTTTAAGTCACTTTTCAATATTTTCTGATAATTACCTACATGTTTCTATATAGGTAAATTTGACGCTAACTACCTGCTTGTCTTATCTGAATTGAATCTTCTGAATTTGGAATATTTTGAGTCAGTCTTACAATTTTTTCAGGTACTCTTTGTTGAACACGGTTATATCCATTATTAGGACAGGACGCGATGGCGCTCATTGGGGGAGGCCTATGTCCAGCAGTGGACTAAGATAGGCTGTTGATGATGATGATGATGATGATAATATCCATTATTTTAAGTACAGGTATTTTTAATTATTATCGAGCGCAGTAAACGAATAGAAACAAGTATTTGTGATAAGTTGACGTTTAAGAACACATTGGATTGATTGGACGTTTTGGTCTTATCTTCAATTGGATAGAGTTAGAGTCATCTTATCCGGACGGACCAAGAGTTCAACATTCTAAGAGCGTCTGTGTTTCCAGACACGTGATATAGGTGAATAGGCTTTTTCTAGGCATCAGTAGTCCATCTCAGGTTGCATCTGGTCTTGTGGTCAGTCGGAATCGAGGGCAATCACTTGCCAATATAATAAAAAGTTGGATGTTTGGGATAAAACTACCTCGATGATCAAGATAAATGGCGATGTTAAGTACGTGAAGGAGATCTGTTTTGACAGTAAATATAAGCAATATGTGTACTATCTGCAATCGCACTCCTACTGCTACTGCTGCATAACCCTACTGCAAATCACGGGCTTAACCGCGACTGTGGCCATCCTGGAGGATATTCCACCCCGGTGCCCCAATGCGGTTTCTTTCATTATACAATATTCGTATGTATCTCATAATACGATGTGCGAAATATAGCTAATATATGTTTACGACATCTTTAAAGGATATTCAAATAAACAAGTTTCGGAGTGTCTATTATCACAGAATTATAAGATTTCGTCATACATTCGGTCGGGTCGTGCTAATGGTCCGGGGTTTGGCTTCAGCTAATAGGGTCACATAAGTCACAGTGTAATAGCTTTAAGGATCTGAGGTCTCACTATGAATACCGCACACAACGGGTGAGATACCCTCAATTGCTTAAATGATAACCCTTGTCGTATAGCAATAATGTTTATTCATACCTCGCCATATTGTTTGGTTACTTCGTGTCTGCTGCGGAAGATTATGGTTGTCTTTTGTTTGACAATGAGGGTCTATGCGCGTTACCGTTTACGTATGGTCGAGAAGAAACCTAGATTTGATTAATCGTTTGACAAATAATAGTATAGGTATAGATATAAACTTTTTACTTCCCAATAATCTAGAGTACAGAGAATTTTAGTTTGTAGCGTTAATTCTGTTAATAAGTTTACAATAAATTAATCGTAACATTTGTTGTTGATACAAATATTTGAAAATTGATGTACGCTTGTTGACTGTACAGTCAATCAGTGATGACAGATCTCGCATGTGTTAAGCACGCACGTAATCGATTGGTCATTGTGAAATAAACGGGAGTTTGACAATCAACACTGCCCAGATGTTTGTGCATCAAAGTATCCTCTCTGAATTTTAAATTTCAAGTTTCGAAAGTATATTATTGTTATCGAAATCGAGTTACTTGTAAAATTTGCATCATCATGTTATCACGATTATAAAGACGAACGCTAGTGTGGACTGTCCCTAGCGCTGTAAGCAATCATGACAGCTGATCGTGCTGGTCTGAAAGATTGTATCCTTGAAGTAATGGGGTGTTTTGCCTTTTACTTCCTCATCTGGTAGTAATTCTTTGGTGTCGGGTAGCGCAGGTGTTCTAGTGTTCTGGTCGTGTCTGTCTGTATCAAGATCGAATCTTCGTCATTGGTGAAGAGATGAAAGCTGAGATCGTGGTTATTGTTCAGCTATCCTACAAAAAGAGGAAGTGTTTTCTAGTTTTCTGGTTTTCTAATTCTGTTGGGTAATCGTTTTTATGTCTTATTTCTGGTTAGATGTACAATAGGTGCTCCAAAGTATGTACGGTTCTTCGTGATGTTTTTTTGCCATTTAACTAGTGACCGCAGCAGGGTTTCCGCAGCGACCTCGATGCGATCGGTAGGAGCTCATGAAGAAGGAGCTGGGAGAGTTCCGTAATCAGGCTGTACTGAAGAATCAAGCCGGTACATAATTTGTTCATGTGTAGGAATAGATACTCACGAAACCTTTCATAGTCACGCATGTTTGTACGAATAATCGTTCATTAGATATTTATGAAACATTTTACAAAACTAGTGTTAAACATGAATTCTTCAATTTTAAAGGCATCACTATAAAAGAAAGATAGTACATCCAGTAGACCTTTATACGCTAAGTTATAGTAAACCTTCCGGAGCCCTAGCATGGTAAATAAGATTGGAGAATACCTATTGGCTCTGTTCGGCGGATTTTAAGCTGGTTTAAGGACGGTCACTATAATTATGATGATTAAATATGTACCAGCTTAACTCACGTACGTTTTTCGGGATGGCCCGACTAGTTTCGGACCTGTAAAGAGTGTTTCGTGTCTAGAAGAGGAGGTTAAAGCGATTGCGGTCATCGAACAAAGATATAGAAGTTGGCATTGCTAGAAATGTCAGAGCCTATCATTGACTATGGGGTCAGTAATAATAGGGCTTTAGCGGGCAGCCGTTTACATAAGTGCCGTATATACATCTTCGCTTCAGGCTATGTTTCTTCATACCCTAATGCTAGACTTCAACTAATAACTATGTAGGTTTTCTTACAAAAAATGTAACTTCATTTAATATTCCTTATAAATTCTAAATCCACCATTCTTCTGTTCAATGATCGACCCATTTTTATCTTCCGCTGTTGGAATATGGGTCTCCTCTCATATTGAGAGGGTTAAGGCCATAGTCTGCCACCCTGGCCAAGTGCGGGTTGGCAGACTTCGCACACCTTAGAAAATATTTTTTTTTTAATAAATTCTAGGGCGTGCAGGTTTCCTCACGACGTTTTCCTTCACCGTTAGCAAGTGATATTTAAATTTAAAACGCACTTTTGTAAAGAGGTGCGCGCCGTGGATTTAAACTGATTTAATTGATTGATTTGGTAGGTTAAAAACGGTTGATGACGGATATTATGCTGATACTTTTATTTCATGGATTGTCTTTCTTGAATATTTCGATGATAATCACCACACCAAATAAAATTGGTAATTTGGCTATTGTAATTTTTGTGTTAAGCCTACAACCATATGACATATGCTCAGCATATAAAACGTATAACTTTATTATTTATACATACATTTTTTATTAACAGTGATTTATAATTTATTGGTGGTGCGCAAATTTTTTAAATGTTTATTCCATTCTATTGCAGTTCCAAGGCAGCGCACAAGGCAACGACGTCAGCGCTATCGACGTGGATACTATATTCACATCTGACATCTTCCAAGAGAGCATGTTCCGAGATGCTCACAGAACATCTCGGCCGATGCTGCCGAGTGATAACATATTTGATGAACATGAGATTAGAGATTTTTTAAATAGCGACCTAAATTATAAGGCACCAGCTATTATGCGCATGCTGAGACTAGTTCTGAGCGACTCGGAGCTGGATTACATTCAGGTCGCCGCTATTGCACTGCTGGATACAAGGTAATGTGTTTTACCTAATCATACTAAAATCTAAGCTATATTAACCTTCTTTTACAATTATTATTTGCGCTAAGCCTTTGTAATCCTTTTTTCGTTAATCCTTTCACTATTGGATACGGGTCTTCTCTCAAAATGAGTGGGTTAAGGTTGTGCCCGTACGTCATGTACTCTTTTTATTTAATTCCATCTATTTTATCCAAACTTTCTGTGCAAGGATGTTTTTACTACAACATTCTTCGTCAACCAACACTTTTATAAAAACAACGTTATGAAAACTAAACTTATGACAAGTGAAGTATATGAAGCTAATCATATCTTAAGGACAATAATATTTCTTTGTTTACTAACAACTATTTCGTAAACATATAGATAGCAAGAAACAACCACTAAAATACAATGTTAGTTGGGTTGAATTAAAGTCATTTTCACTTTTTTTCTTCAGAGCTCTGAACACTGTGAATACCAGAAACTTCATAGATGCAATCGACAGCAGATGGTTATTTGATGGTAACGGCATCATCGGTAATGTCGCGGATTTCCTAGAGCCGTATATAGAACGTACTGGATGTCCGTTAGTAAATGTAGATTTTCGGCAAAATTCCCTACGTTTGTCACAGGTGAGCAATGACATTTTGATATGAAACCTCTATACTGACGTGCTACACATTTTCAAGCTTTACGAAAATTTTAGCTCACGTGAGGCGTGGGGCGAAAAGCTCATAAGTGAAGACGAACTTACGCGTTTGATTAAATTGTAAATGGATGGCACAAGATCACTTTTGAATAATTCATTTTTTTTCTCTCATTTGTTGACGTGCACACAATTTGTATCTACGTTTTGAATAACAATTGCACAATTTATGGGATTTTCGTGTATTGGCTCGGCCTATTTAGCCACCATAGTACCTTTTATCATTGTGCATTAGTGAAATTGCGCAAAATTCAAATAAAACCTAAAAGCAGACAAACAAGCTGTTGCTAATACCTGCTCAATAAATCATTGGCGGGCTTATATGGAAAAGGCATCAAATAATCGATATTGCTTGATAAACTATTGACGCAAGCAGATAAAATCGCCGCTGTGGTTCCAAGAGTCTGAGGCAAATTCGCTCACATCAATATGACTTTTCCTCCATGGTAGCAATAATATTTTTCATAGAAATAAAGTAACGGAATGACCTATATATCTACTTTATAATCAACAAGAACTTTCACTTCCATCGTGCATGAGCTCTTTACACGATTTAGAGGTCAAATGATCTTGATACAGAATACACGCTATACCAAATATGTATCGCATGAAGCAGGAACTGCAGTAGGGAATATATTTCTGCTTGATCCAACTGAGCATATTCATTACTCAACAGAATGGCAGGCGGTAGACAAGAAAAATGGTGTAGATAAGATATTTGTTAACGTCGATAACGGTATGCCTCATGATATACAACAAGAGTAAATTCACAGTTGACGTATGAAACTTTTACAGATGTATTTGAATGACAGATTACAGTTATTTGCGTTCGGAGATATTATCAATTTTTTATCAATAAAAATTCTTATGTGTATGTAACAGCAAAATGGAGTAATGACACTAAACATGTTCACTGGAAGGAAAACACGGTAATCGACAAGAAAAATGAATGAATTGATTATAGTTACTTTTTCTGCAGCATGTATCTTTATACACATTTCCGAGGGATAAATTATGAATCGAATATGTGAATGTCTACGTGCAAATCATGCATCAAACGAAAAATTTAAATTTTCAAGAAAGAATTCTTTCAATCCCAGTCACATTTCTATTTTGTATTAGTTATACAGTACCTATAAGAGAAACTTTCGTTTATATTACTTGCAGGAGTATTTTACATTCTCGCCATCTGCTCATGTGGAATTTGAGATTCCCATATCATACACAACCAGAATTAATCCGAACTTTGACGACGTTCATCCACAATTTGTAATGGGAATTCAAGAGAATTTCGGACTGGAACTCGGTGATGATGATTGGGTGTTACTGAATATACAAGGACAAGGTTAGTATATATATTGCAACATAGGTAAAGAAACAGCGCAAAGCAAAACGTAAGTAGATCTTTACTGGTCTGTTAAATAATTTGATGTAGAAACTATTGACGGTCAAAGACGATCGGAAATTAATAAAATTTTCAATAGTAGTTCGTCCCCTTTTTTCTCCATTTTTATCATAATGGCTAAGCTTGCTTTACTGGTTTGATTAAATGCCGTGACTACAGATCTTGAAATTCTTCCAAGCGTACATAATATCTAAGATTTTTAAGAGATTCTTACATTTAAAGTCAGTGAACACGGGTTTGATTGGATTGTAATAGGATTAGCATGTTTTCTTATAAGAGCAGTATAAACAAAATTCTTTCGATAATTATTGTTATAAATCCACTAGTAAAATAGCAACGTAAATTACAAGCCAAAAACTTATCAATACACGAAGAAAGAGGTTATGCAAGTTTTACTATTACTATTACATGTTATATTACATTAACTGCCTCGTTGGTCGAGTGGTTGCAAGCGCGACTGCCGATCGGGAGATCCTGGGTTCAAATCCCGAGTCAGGAACTATTGGATTTTTCTAATTTAGAATTTCTAGTAGTGACTCGGAGTCTGGATGTGTGCCCGGAGTATGGCAATAGGCTCA
>DWJK01003160.1:0-13501 GCA_018248815.1 Croniades pieria auraria
GTATACAACAAACCATAGAGTTACCGATAAAAACGGTGCAAACATGTGTTTTATGATTCAGACAGTATACGTACCATGAGAGGGTAGAAAGAGAAATAAATGAGTTGGCATTATACTACACAATATATCATAAACAACAAGATAGCTCACTAACATTGATTACTTCAGCAAAGTTCGCTTAAAATCGGACTACTATAAAATAAAAACACTACAAAATAATAATATCAAATAGCACATGCTTAGCTTAAAATTATGTCTATATATACGCATACATACATACTTATGTTATATATATAGACATGTAACTACTACTCTACTTAAATACATAAAAATCTATATATTACTCGTTTACTATATACCTAATGATAGAACAGTCTTTATGCAAACAACACCCAACAACTTATCTATTTAAGTATTTACAAATATACGACAGAGATTTTGACCGTTTTCAAAAACAATTGTATCATCAGATTTTGAGATTTTTAACATGACACAAGATCCTATTTTATTTATAAACATATTTATCGTTGTCATGATTAGTCTGCTGCTGAAAATAGGCCTTCGCAGAAGGTGTTTTGATCACAAGAGTTCCCCAAAAAGTATACACATGTGAATAAAATTGGTATTAACTATAATAAGAATAAGTCACTTATATCCTAAGATCAAATCGCAGGACTGAATCTTAAGATCGAAACACCCTTTCGTATGTATTATAGGAAACTCGGCGACACAGCGACAGATATACAATGTGGATGTTGATGGACGCAGGTCCCTAGGGAGATAAAGAGTTGCTTTGACCAGGTAGTCGAGATGCTGGCTGATGGGGAGTCGAGTGTTCGAGGGCGTATGTCTGCGCAGAGATGAGAGGTGACAGGAGGTAAAGTGCATTCCTCGCTAGTGGTAAGTTGATTTCTGCGTATTGTATAGTCTACTTATACAGTCATTTATTAACATATCGATAGACTGAAGAGTGGTCAATGCGTTGCCGGCTTTCGAAGAGGTGTTTTAGGGTATTTATTGAACAGCACCAGGTTTTAGAACTCCGGGAATGCCTTAGAAAAGAGTTCATTCAACATTTTACACGCCTTATATTAAACAGTGTTTTGTACACTAAATGTATACTACATATTTTATACAGCGTGTTATATGGACCATTTATTTTGAAAGTGGGGTAAGTCCATTTACAGCACATCTATGTATATGTGTTATCGTAGTCTAATTAGCCAAAAACAAATTTATATAAAGAAATTAAATGTTGATAAAACAATAGAAACAATGCCAGACCTCATATAATTTGCCTGTATTTTTAAATCAACAAATATAGTAACCTTTAATTTTCTCGAAACAAAAGAAAATGGACTTACACTACTTTCAAAATAAACGGTCCATATATTCGTTGTATCAGCTGTATAGTAATTAGTTTTATTATTATGCATATGTATATGTCTGTGATGTAACATTGCCCGCAATATTTCTTTTAAAATTATTATTATAACTTCATGTTAGGTTCATTGTGGGGTATGCAGAGGTGCTAAACATCTCTATCATATTTTTTTTATTCCTTTACATAATCATTAATTATTTTTATTTCGATTCGATTGTACCAATAATGTATGAATAAATAAATTACATAAATTTATGAACACATGCACTGGGACAAATAAACTTTTTTACATATAAACAACTTTATATAAAAACAACGTGGACTTTTCTCTTACGCATTTCGAGACTCTGACATGTGACGAATAAAAGAAATAAGATTTAAAACTTGGAAATCAATCAAACATGAATAACTCTAATGAAAAGTGCATCCAAAACAGATGTATACGAAAAGCATATAGTTTTAACAAGTCATTAAAAGCGTACATTATATTATGTGGAATACATAAAAGGAGTGAACATAGTTTTGGGGTGTTTCTGCTAATCGGGAACTAGATGGCGCTGCTTGTGTTGTGAATATTCGTACTTAACTTTTATATACAGCTGTGATTGATATATTTTTAAGACATTAATTCATAATCTATATCTTTATATTCTAACATTATCACGCCACGTCATTTGTGGGGTAGACAAATACTAATAATAAAAAGGCAATTTATATAAGGCACTAAGAATATTATTTAAGATAATTTTCGAGATATTTTACACAACACGCTAAAATCTAATTCGTATGTTTGTATTATTGCAATACCTATATTAAAACAACAATAATAGTCGTACACATATAAATCTCTATTCACAGTATGTTAGATACACTATGGACCATGTTGTTCCACTGTCATTTGTAAAAGAGAAAACTCCTACAACGTAACATCAAAACTCAAAATTATACGCTAATTAAACATCAAACGTCGGAATTTAAACATTGGTTTTACACACTAAAATACTGGTGGGAAAAAAAAGCAAAAAATTTTTAAATGGAATGACTGCAACTCCATATCCCACGTCTGTGCACGCCCCTCTTCTGCGGATCCTCGAGACCTAAAACATTCTCCACGACGCTGTCTACTAACTGATATATGAGCTGATGACCAAGCTTTCTGACGAAAACGAAGTGTCTTTAATATCGAATGATACTTTCAAAATACATCGTTATCCAGAATGTTCTGAACGGTACACAGTCATTAACACGTAGTACTACTTGCCACAGTGGTATCACCACCAGCGTATCACGTTTTGAGGCAATTATTATCGCTCATCGCTTATTGTACATCGCGAACAGTACGACTTGTGACACGCTGATATAGACCACATGTACTGCACCAGCTAACCTGCCCTAGTTACCGTTCACAAGACTATCAAAATATTGCTCTTGTCCCAACATGAAACATACATTAAATGTTTCGTGAGTATTAATACACATAATTAAATATGTACCGCCTTAACTCACGTACATTTTTCGGGATGGCTCGACTAGTTTCGGACCTGTACGAGGTCCTTACTCATAAGTTTCCGCCGCTTACAGCGAGGTCGAGACGGAGACTGCAAGCGGCGCGAGTTAAGCCGGTACATATTTATTCATGACATATACATCGTAATGTTACATTAAATGTATTTCTGTAACTAAAATACATCTGTAATGTGATTGTGTGTAGCTTTCCAATATTAGCACCGTTTATTTGTAACGGTAATATGTTAAGATTACAATCTAAAGTCGCATGGTTTGGTTTCTCGATATTACAATCAATACGCGTATAATAAACGCGTCATGATGATTCCTTCATATGTATCTCTACAACGACACGATTATCTGTATCGATTAAAATACCGATTGATCGAAATAAAAGATTGTGTATTTAAACACAACATTGCGTGTGTTGTTAAAATGATATGTCAAAATCCGGAGCCAAAAATTATAGAGCCTATGCGACCAAATCTCTCAATTTAGTCTTCAACGATTTGACTTTTCTATGGACAGCGTTCTTATAGTTAAGTTTCGACCCCGTCCACTTTTGTCCGCTCTTCGGTCTGCTCCGCGCTCTCTCTAGAAACAGTTCGTAGAAATTCGGTAGGGGGGTGTCCATCAGCTCGACGTCTACGGCCGGCGAGCTGATCGGGTCTGACGTGAGCTGGTGAGACTGGTGGTAGATCACCATATTCTGGATGAAATGGTTGAACATCGCCGTCTCCGTGAACCATTCGAGGAAATACTGGTTTTGTTTCGACGACGCGCCCTTTATGAAAGCTTCTTTCTGTAATGAAAAAAAAGGGAATCATATTTAGTTCCGTAAATTGCTGAAAGATGGCATTGTTTTGCAATACTTAAAACATTGTCACATTTCATCATCATAATAATCACTAGGGGGCGGTGAAGTCAAATTTATTTCGTACATAAAGTTTAAGTTCATTATTGGGAAATTAATTTTTAATGACCATCAAAACTGACAACATCAAATGAAGGATAAATATGTATATTTGTCCGAATAGTAACCGATGGACATCCTTAATTTCTGTCTATCCCTACATTAAATAGGCATACATTAAATACATACATTAAATACAAAAAATATTGATTTATATAAAAAATCAACAACAAATAATACTACACTCACATCGAAAACGACTCCATTCTTGCCAAAACCTCCATCTTTAACTTCTCCATCAGAGAAGAACTTCCAAAAATCCCCCAAAATGTCCACAAAGAACCTCAAAAACGCCTCGGATATCAAAACGTTCCTAGTTTTAATGTCCTCCTGTGTATCCTTGCTCTTGATGGACTCCATTCGTAGAGAAGTCTTTAGCGTTCTGTAGCTTGTCGTAGGCAGAATGGTAGCTTCGTCGCCCTGGCAAAACTGCACCTTGCGAGGTAGATTCAGATCTATAAGCATTCCCTGTAACGAACACAATAATTAAGCTTATATTGGAATAATAATAATAATATATAGCAGTGTAAGAACAATGGTTTACAATTCAACCTCCCACATTGGAGGTTTCGAATTCAAATTTAGGCCTAAAATTCTTTACAAAATAATATGCTTTTAGAACCAGAGTTCTGCATCGATTTCATTAAGGTGTGCGAAGTCTGTAAAACAGCATTAACCTAGTGTGGCAGACTATGGCCTTAGTCGCTCCTACTCCGAGAGAAAATTCGTGTTCAACAGTGGAATGTAAGAAATTAATGAACAATATTTTAGCACAATCGTCACATACTCATTTGATTGTAACAGCTATCAAGTTACATGTGTTAATAATACATAGGATGTACCTAACTTTACACAGAAATACAACAATCGGTCGTGTTCTTCAAACATTTGCCCGAGCAAGTTATCAGCCTCACAAGTTACGAGCGGAGCAACTAATGACTAGTACACAGCTGACAACAGCACCTCCTCGAAGTCGTGGTCGGCGGCGGGCGCGCTGGCGGGCGCGCGGGAGGGGGGGCGCGGCGCCAGCGCGCCGGCCAGCAGCGGCAGCGGCGCCGCCACCACGTCGCCGCGCAGCTGGCGCGGCACGCTGCTGATGAGCGTGTGCTGCCACACCAGCGGGTACAGCGCCGCCTGCAGCGCCTCCAGGCACGCCGACACCGTGCTGCCGAGCGATACGTCGATTAGGAATACGTATCTTCCTACGTGCACGATGACCACTCCTGCTGACTTTCCGTACGAAATTTATATATATACACGTAAAACGATTAAATTCCCAGTATGCCACCTAAACCTACCTGTGGTAAATTAGTTAAACACGTTTTCCCACTAGATGGTGTTAATTGCACTTATGACGTCCATATATTACAAAAACACGTTACCAGGTGACGCGGAAGCTTCTAAGCTACCCTTCAAATTTCAAATAAAGCACAAACGATCAAGAAGTAACGAGAAGTTAATGGAGAGGGCGAAGGAGAGTACCCAAAATCGATGTCCTAACAAATTCATAATCCATAATATCATGAAACATACCCCAGCTCATCGCCCATGATAATAACTTTCCTCTCCAGCAACAAGGATGCGAAGACCTTGATAACCAGCCCGTCTCCGAACGAATCCAGCAGGATCGATAGGTTGTTCTCGTCCACGCGAGGTTCCAATGGACGTTTTATTACGTGGGTTCTGAAGAAAATGAAAGTGAACGAATTTAATAATAAAATATAATAATCAGAGTAGAATATGTGAATAGGATTAGAGGAATCTATATACAATACGTACCTCTTTGTCTCGACGTTAATCGTGACATTTTTGGGACTATTATTATTATTCTCCAGATCGTAAAACTCCGGCAACTCTTGCGTGTTGTCCGGAACCTCGTCTGATTTGTCGGACGCACTGTCCGATTTGTCTGTGACCACCTCCTTCTTGACACAAACGTTGACTTCCAGTCTGGAATCCAACCGCCTCTGATCCGGCAAAGTTTTGCATTTGTTGTAAGGGGAATTTTTAGTATTCATCGCGACATCTTCGGGACTTTTGCTCTTGTACGTTATCGTTATCTGCTCGCCGGGATTCGGAAAGTCCATTTCGAACAACTGCTGGAGGATTTGGTTTATTTCGATTTCTGAGTTTCCGTGATGAGATTCAATTTCTTGAAGTATCTGAAAAAGGAATGTATGACTTTCATGAAGACCAAATGCATATGAGAACACCAATAATAAAGCTTTCCTTGGAGTACAAAGCTGGACGCAGGTAGAGTGGAACGTATTAGGGGAGGTATATATCTAGCAGTGGACTTCCAAACGCAGCTGGATGGATGGATGGATTTAAATACAGTTTATTCGTGAAAGAAACTTTTATAATGAATATTGGACTCACGAAGTTTAGCAGCGACTATCTTTTAAGTTTAATTAGGAAAGCGACTAAGTCAAATTATAATGTTCTCACCCTTACCTTATAATAAAATCCAGGCGCTCTATATTTCCCTATTAAACAGTAGCACAGCGGTAGACAGGTAGTAGCACCCTCTGGTAGCACGCGTCGGCAGTAACTAAAACAGAATTATCCTTTTTTCACATCTGGTGAGTACATCCCTGTTCAGAATAAGATGTTTTGCGTCAGTTTTCAGGACCTATATTACTGACTAATCCTGCTACTGACGAAATGCATGACCCAGTCTTCAATTTTCAAAACTGTTAAACTAACTTGGATGCTTTTTTTATGGGAACTCCTCAGTGGCGAAGAACTGAAGAACCATTATTGCTGTTACGGGTTTGGTTTATTAAGAAACTACCACACGTGTTATACCGTTTACCACAGACGTCAAAAAATTTTTGAAGTTTATCTCACCCATAAGACCGTTCGCCTCGTTCGTCAGTGAGCACCAGGGAGTAGCACTGTGCGCCTTTCGCCTCTGCCTCCCAATCGTCCTTCGACTCCGAGCTTATGGTCTCCGGGAAGATTAAGTTCTCTATGTGCGGTGGTACTTGTACCTGGTAATATCAAGGTATATATTAATCACACCACAATATTTAAAATCTGAACTAAATCACCTACGTTTCCAGACAAAAACAGTCAGATTTAACGTAGATTCCCTCCAGTAGATATTCTTGATATGGTTTGCCTGCAGAAGGATTGCCCTGAATTAACTTCTACCACCAACCAGCAGTGCTCACATTGCTAGTCAAAAGGTATTTATACTTGTCATCGGCTCAGGGGTCAAAATATCTCAAAAAAGCCGTCGGACTTGCTTAAAATTAGTTATATATAGATGTGTATAGGCTGCAGAGACAACCATTTAACATCAAATGGTCTACATACACTTTTGCTACTTCTCTTGACAAAACAGAAATAAAATTACTGTTAATGATAAAATTTCTGTCTCTCTGATCGCTGAAGGTGGCTCTTTGTTATGAATGCCTTTTCGATAGTCATTTTAACTAATTTGTCACTAATGTACATCAACCGATCATCAGACTTTTGCCAGCTACAGAAACTGTCCCATATCTGACTATGGATCTATATTGGGTTTACAAGGAGTACTGAAATTTTAAAAGCTGATGGCACACATAAGGTTCTAATACTGTTACATACCTGACTGGGGAAAACGCTCTTTACATACGCCTGCCCGGACATGTAGTTCAGTCCGACCAGCAGACACACATTAAACAACCCCCTTTCCCTCGGCTCGAAGGGCAGATCTATATCCACGCACCCTGTTTTTTCATCGATGCTCAAGTCATCGAGACTATTATCTATGCTCATATCACTGGCAGCTAGATCATCTCTTATGGACAATATGTTGCCCCGAGAATCTGTTAGATTGAATTTCGAATCGGTGGAGTCACGTCTGTCCATTTTATCCCTTAAATTGCCCTGGGAGGTTCTGAAGCTTTTCCAGGATCGAAACGTCGAATAGGGATTGTCGATAATTTCCGATTTGTAGGAACAGACGGACGTTTGATGTCTGAAGCGTAAGGATTTCAAATTCTTCGGGTCCAAGTACGCCACCCTGGATGACACCCTACGCACGTAGTTCTTTCGACTCTCTGTTAAACTCCTCGTAATTTTAAATGACTCTGTAAAGGAAAGGCAAAGAATTAATGAAGTTAATATAATTTCGAGGTTGAGCAAGAAAATGTAATAGACTTTAACAACTAACAATAATTTTTCCTGAAGATAGCTCAGACCCCAGTAATAGCAACATGTATATGGCTTACCGACATCTACATAACATAAGGTGGAATTCACGAGAGCCCTGAATATTTATTATTGCCATAACAAATTCATAAACTGAAATCATCTAGGAATAGGCGTAGAAAATCTCAAAACCTCTGATATATAGTACTACTCATAGGAAATAACGGACGGTTACGAACAGACATCTGGTTTGGACAGGTTCACATCCAGAAACACAAGTTTTCAAGGTTTCCTTACCGTCGCTATTGCTGCCATCTGGCTGCTCCGTGGGGAAGCTGAACGGCTTGAGCTCGTCCATGTTGCAGGCAGCCGTCACCGTCTCGTAGATCTCCGTCATCAGACGGTTCAGCTGGAATTGGACAAATAAAGAAATAATTTAATTATTTACTACAAAAACAGAAAAATCTTTACGGCACCTATCTTAGGGCAATATTATACTAAAGGAAGCAAAAGAGAAAAAACACCAGGGCATCCGAGGAAAACATACAAGGCACTGCTTCAAGTTTCATGAACTATATTGGGCCTCTCGAGAGGACATCGAAAAGTGAGTTTCCATATAAAGAGTAATTCTATAGAGTAGTTATACGTGGAGAAATAAATAACAAACTCGTGTACTTTCTGCGAGTTGGACAAATATGACGTGCATCGATTTTACGTATCCTAAATTAAAACCATTCAAAGAGTGCTCGTAGGAACTACACTATTCTTGCATCTTCTTATCTATACCTATTCCAATCATATAATATACCTATACATATATACATAAATATAAGAACGTTCTAATTGTTTTGAATGATCATCGCAACCTCTAAATAACGAACGGGACTGAGACACCGAGTTATGAAACCCTATTCATTCCAATGCAATATGTACACGTCACTGATATAAACATATGACAAGAAGTTTGTTTACTACGGAAATATGTCGCCAGGAAGTTAAACTTGTAGTAAAGGGTGTTCGTATATCTACATCATTGTCATTAAAAAGTTAGTCTAATAGACCGATATTATAAAATATCTTCTGACGCTTCTTCTCTACAGTGAAAACGACTTCCGAAGCGTTGGCTCTCGAAGTTCGAGAAGCATGGCTTTTTTTTTCTTTTCTTTTTTTTTTTATTTTCAGCGCGAGCAAACAGGCAGACGGCCCACCTGATGGTAATTGGTCACCGTCGCCTAAGGACATGTGCAACACCCGAGACGTTGCCAATGCTTTGCCGGCTTAATGCTATAACTTAATAATTCACTAATTTAAGTGTTGTGATAATTCATTTTAACATTGTCAATACAAGTTTTTCGATGTATATCTTAACAAGCAAAACTCTCAGTATACGAACGTATCATGACTCGTACAAAAAGATGTTTAGTTGTTGCATGTAAGATATCAATCAACTACCCAGATCTTCCACCCACCCTCATCATAATCAATTCTTTTACTGTACCACTGTTAGACACGAGTTTCCTTCCATAATGAGAAAGATTAAGACCATAGTCGACTACCCAGGCCAAGTTCGAATAGACAGGCATTTCAAGCTCTACAAAACACTAAGATGACGCCAAGATTCAAAATGGATCTCGTCTTCCGATACTAAGGTAAATAATACACCATTTGGGTCCGTCCTGTGCCTCCAGCGACCAGTTCAGCACCTGAAGTTCGCGCAAGTCTTTCGCAACTGGATAATTTTGGGGATACCTGGGATCATCATCACCGTTATTATCAGCTCGTCATCGTCCACTGCTGGACATAGGTCTATCGAATAGCACGCCACTAAGCTCGATCTTCAACTCTTCACATATCATGTCATTTACACCTGGGTCACAAAATACTATAGAGAATTCTAATACGTATAAGCTTTATAATCACGGTCATAGCGAACGATATATCAATACACGGATTACGTAAAAACTCCAAGCGTCCCTATAATAATTTGCTGGTCACAATTGTATCTAGATATACACTGATAAAATATTTCATCACACCTTTTATAAACATATCACGTTCACAAGTAACCCTTACTAACCTCCACGTGACAAAATAAACAAGCATCCAACCTTGTTGTTAAACTGCACCTCCCACGCTGTCACATAATCCGAGCAAATATCAAACTTATGTCGTTAGCAATAAAGTCAATGTGACGTGACTTCGTGAAACTAAACCTACAAGTCGTCGACATAATCTATACCTTCCTGGACACGTTATACAAGGGAATATCGATCTTATATCTATAACAAAAAGGTTACTGTAACATGACTTGGTGAAATGAAAAATTAAGTCGTGAATGCTAGGGGTACTGGAGGGTCAAATCTCAAGCGTCGATTTCATTCAAATATTTAATCCCGATAACCTATGTAGATATGTAACGTTGACTAGATAGGGTACTTTGAAGTTGATTGTCATCTATCTCTGTTATATATGTACGAATGCGCCTATCCATAAAGCTGATGCTGGAAGCGACAAGCCGAGGACAGGGCGCAGTGGCGCTCATTGAGGGAGGCCTTTGGCCAGCAATGGAACGAGATAGGCTGATGACGCCGATGTACGGATGTGTGAAATATGTTATCTTGAACTTAACGTTTTTTTTCCATTGCGCTTGTCCGATAAGACTAGAGCGTGGCCCTAACCTTTTATACACTGAGCGGCGAGACGTGTCCAACAGTGGAAATGAAGATGGTGATGATGGTAGAGCGATGGAGGACCAGCGAATGTTAAATACGTAAGTCATTGGAAACAAGATATGTACATATGTGGTCACAAGGTGTTGCTTTTTTAAAGGAATATTTTAATTCCCACGTAAAACTATGCCAATTTCGCAGAGGAGGAGAAACATTTTAAGGATTTCCACCGGCTACGGTCCTGGCTATGTAACTTCGACTCTTTTAAACACGTCAAATGGTACAAATATTAATATAGCAGGTAACCAGTACCTATGCTAAGCGAACAGGTATTCTTTAGTTATGTACTGAAGAATATCTGTTCATTCAATTCTCTTCTTGTCTTCTTCTTCTACTTTTTAATTCTCTTCGAATTTTGAATCTTCTCCTTTTTAATTCTCTTCGAATACACATCAAGTCACAGCACACAGGAAATATCCTTTATTTATTTAGCAATAGGGTCGTGTTTGGCTGCAATATCACCTGATGGAAAGCGAGATGCAGCCGAGGATGCAACGCGCTTGTCTATAAAGTACCCACCTATTCACTCGTGGCGTAAATAATTCCAGGTGACATTAATCGAGAATAATGGACGTCCACATAAACGTAAAGAGAGCTATTAATGAGAGTTCTCCTTCTAAGCCGCCAAAGCATTTAGCCACTCCCCAGGTGTTGCAAATGTCCATATGCGACGGTGACCACATACTAGCAGATGGCAGGTCTACGTACTTGCAAGGCTAGATATAAATAAAAACCATTCAGAGTTGCCACACGTAACAGAAGGCGCTTAAATTGAACAATAGATTACTGCCATTTAATGACACCCACCACGTCAGAGTTATATAACTGCCATACATTATCTTAAATATTTACAAATTAGTGACGACGTCATATTCCGTAACGTTTCTGTCCCACACATTGTATTAGTAATCGAAAAACTAAACAATTATTGTAGTTCGATAAGTTTATTGCGCAGTTACTTCTCCGCAGCTGAAACTACTTCCGAAGCTCTAGAAGCTTATTGACGCTACGTATGAAAGTATGTGAATTCATTAATTGTACACAATTAGAAATAAGAAGTCAGGGAATGGAGTACTATACTTATGCCTTAAGTTTTTGTAGTTTTTTCTAGAAAAAAATATTTGTAACGTACATGTATTTAATAAACATTTTAATTATAAACGTAACAAAAAAACGTAACATCACGCCTGTAATCCCTGAAGGGGTAGGCAGAGAAGTGTGGATACACTCCCACGTTTCACCAGTCAGGTATACGTCCCATGGAATAGGTGAGCCTATTGCTATATATCGAGCAGTATTCCAGACTCCGAACCACTACTAGAAATTCTAAATTAAAAAAATCTAATAGTACCCGACCCGGAATTTGAACCCAGGACCTCCCTATCGGCAGTTGCGCTTGCGACCACTCCACCAAAGAGGCAGTCAATCTAATTACGTTTCCTCAAAGATCGACTTATAAAATGATACTAAAAACAAAGTTTGCTCTCTGCCTACCCCGTAAGGGACTTGGCGTGAAGTAATATATGTATGTATGTACCTATGTATGTATGTAAAAACAAAGTCACGTATCACTCCTGATTAGAAACATGCATTGACAATAAAATCAATGCTTAGAAGAGTAAAGATATTTCCTAAAAATATTCACTGGGACTTTACACCTTCAGTCGTATTTTAAACTTCTCATTATTAAAAATAAATCTATTTAAGGTCCGAACAAATGACCAATTATGTCCCCCTTCTCATAAACATCGCTTCGATGTATAAAGTGATAATGGAATAATTATTACCACGGCCGACTGTAGGTATAAAACTGACCATCAAACAAATAACAAAGCTGAATCACGAGCGGACCAACTTCTATGTACAATCACGACTTTCCATGAACATTTTTAATACCAAGGCATTAAGAAATGTAGATATCCTGAAAACTTGAATATACACCAAAATATACATTTTTTATCTGTAGTTGAAAGTATTTAATTAGCGACCAAGAGATATATAGCTCATTTGCGACTAGAGTGTAATAGCTCAAAAACACTATCTTTCAGAAAACAGTCGAGAAAGAAGAAATCATAATTGTTCTATGACTATTTTAGTATTATATGACTTATAGACTATTCGTTAATATATATCTAATAATAATAGTGACGGAATAATTATGATTTTAAACTTTCTCAACTGTTTTCTGAAAGATAGTGTTTTTGAGATATTACACTCTAGTCGCAAATGAGCGGTAGAAACGTAAATATTCCATACCACGCTACCCCTCTAACAAAATGCTTTCATTAAACAACAAAGGATAACAAAAAAAAATCATTTCAAGAACTTCACTTAATCCATTTATAAAAACGGACACACTCACACAGCACAATCTGAACACACGCACACACACCTGTAAACTCCATTTTGGTTGGCGTTACACAATATAACACAGTGAAAAAAAAATATCCAATTTAAAAATTTTATCTTCTGTTTCAATTTTAAAATTTAAAAAATAAAAATATGTTTTTATGTGTGATATAATATTTTGGTAGAAAATTTTTCCTCGATTCAAAGTCGAGCTCGAGCGCGCGAGCGGCTGGCGGCGATCTAAATTGTGTATGTATTTATGAAACATAAAGTATGTACCGCCCGATATGGCTGTATATTGATAGGCCGACACGCCCGAGTAATACAGAAGAAAGCCATTTTAATACAAATTAAAACACAATTATTTTTATATTAAAAAAAAGCAGTGATAGCCTAGTGGTTTGAAATTCGACCTCTCAC
>DWJK01003161.1:0-13500 GCA_018248815.1 Croniades pieria auraria
CGAAGAGCAGAAGATCGAGCTCAGTGGCGTGCCATTGGAGAGGCCTATGTCCAGCAGTGGACGGCAGCAGGCTGATGATGATGATGATATTAATATGTCCTATATTTATATATTAAGAGAAGGATCCCGATGTGGCCGAGAGGCATTCATGTTTGCCACCAAGACGAATGAAATATAATATTACAAAATTTAGAAAAATTCACCTCTATAAACAGACATTAGTTTTAAAATGTAAATGGTATCAAAAAATAATACGGTCCAATTCTAATATATATGCATGTATTTGCTATTATTATAATTACAGATCAATGGTGGTACCTGTTAAAACTCTCAGTTTCTTTTCCATCTTTGAACATTTCTTCGCCTCCTTGGCCATGTGGTTTCTGTTCTGTTCCAATCTCTTTTCAGCCGATTCTAATCTGTCTTTTTTGCTGGCTAAATTCGCTCGCGTGTACCTGTTTTGGCCTGGTAAGAATAGGACCTAGAAGAATGTTGACACATTGCATTATTGGTACTCTGAGATAATGTAAAAAGGTATGGATATGACAATTATAAAAAAAGGCATGTAGACACATAACAAAGCAGCATCAACGAGGTGATTCGCGCACCGCGGGAACCAATATCAGTTGGTTGCTGATCATTCAATGCTTGTAAACTATTGTGATACTTCAGATAAATCATTTTTTCTTAATAATAATATCTTGGCACGTTTCCACACACGGTCACCTGCTCCCAAAGTAAAATTCCAGGTAGCTTGTACTGATAAACTACAATCTATATATAAAAAGTACCTGTGCCAAACATTCCTCCCACACTTGCGTGTACGCGTCCAAACTGAGGTCCCCATGGTTCATACCAGCCTTCACCACTTCCATCTCCTTTTCCAGCTCCATCTTAGCCGCCTCCAGCTCCTCGGGGCTGAACTCCTCGTACGGATGCTGCTCCAGATACGCCAGGTGGGAGGCTTGCAGCTGAACCGCTCGTTTCTTGTCAATGCCTAGAAAGCGGCTTTTTGTCAATACATTAAACATATATATAAACGCGAGAATCTATAAACACTATATAGATATAAACAGGCAGTCTTATCACTGTCGAAGTGATTTCTTGCAAGCAACTTTCAAGTGTAGGAAATGATAAATAGTAGTGTAGGGAGGCGTGCACAATAGATAGCAGCAGTAGGTAATAGTATTTATTACTATAATAAGTATAATAAGGGATTGTCGAAGAGAGGTATAGACGCACCGTTTACAGAAGGGTAGGTTTACCTGGCGGCGGGTCGTGCAGCGCGTCGTAGTGCAGCATGGCCAGCATCTCGGCCTTGAGCAGGTCCTCTGCGCGCTGCAGCGGCGCCAGCGAGGCGGGCGGCGCGGCGCGCGGCGGCGCGCTCACCTCCAGCGGCCGCGCCGCGCCGCGCCGCACCGCGCTCGAGCGCCGCGCCAGCGCCGCGTTGCCTGCGCGCCGCGCCAGCTCCTCTCATTAGTATATTCTTCGAAGCCATTTTCCGCATTTAATCTTATGTACGATTTATTACATATTTGTATTTTACCTTATTATCGGTCAGACATTTTTTGTTATGTTCATAATTGGATATGGATCTATGGGAGACGAGACTGCGACTACCGCATATAGTTAAGTCGCTAGAATATATGTAGAGAATACATAAACGTAAAATTAAGTTTGTAATCCTTGACGACGTAGATCGAGGAGCGTGCTATAATCTCCAGTTTTACCAGTTGCGATATACATATGTATATATCCCACCATGGAATAAGGGTAGAGCTTATTGGCATACACCAGACACAACTTTTGAGCACTACTAGAAATTTCAAGTTAGAATATCCGATAGTACCCGATCTGGGGATCGAACCCGGGCTTTCGCGATCAACAGTCGTGATTGCGATCACTGGTCTAACGAAAACAAATGATAATAGTGATAAATGCACGAACGCATCTCGTCGAGCTCGAGCGCGTAGCGCGCGTCGGCGTCGGCCTGGTCGTCGAGGCGCGCGGCGGGCGGCTCGGCGCCGTCGGCCGCGGCGCCGTCGGGCACCACGATCTCGTAGTCGTTGCGCGGCGCCGGCAGCGCCTGCAGCGCGCTGCGCACCGACGCCTTCAACTGGCGCGTTTCATTTCACTTCGTTATTTAATTATTTGCATAAATCTTGATTAGTAAATGAGAACTACTATGACGGGTTACCAAATTACATTAATCTTTCGATCGACTTCTCGTTCGATACCGTCTAACTAGTCTGAGCAACGGACTGTTTAAGATCCTACGTAAAATTCACAATTTGTGATTATATTCCCCCATAGAATAAGCAGCTTACTTGTTTTTGTACTTGATTTGCCATCTGCGGAGTGTCCCCCGCACTGATCTGGTCCTCTGGATTTATACTGAGCTTATCACGCAGGCCCGGTGTCTGGAACAGATGACAATAAATACACGGTGTCATAACATTTATCAACATTTTATTCGTACATAATAACAATTTTACTGATTTTTGATATATAGATATAAATTAAATTATAACATGTTCTAACACTTCTATTATGTGTATGTTTTAACACATGTAATAATATTTATGTATATATGCTCGGAATAAAAAAAATCATACTAAGATACTAATTAGCGGCAATAATAGGTGGATATAAATTTTTCTGCACCATTATGATCCATATAAAAATCTTTATCACGTGCAATTGTAACAAGTAAAGCTTCTACAGAATCTAAATTATTATAGAGATGACATGTTGTCATTAAATAAGATTTGCGGTAGTACCGTGAGCACGGTCTGGCCGCCGGCTTGTCCGGGGGTGGCGAAGGTTCCCGGTGTCGATATTTCACTGCGAGACGACCTGCAAGATAACTGTCAAACTGAATAATACTGAAAATAACAAAACTTAAAAAAGTGTAAAAAGAAATAATACCTGACGGATGATCCGGCCACAAACGTGTCACATATTTGTATCAACCAGGCGGAAAGAGAAGAGCCAAAGAGAAGGCGGAAAGAGAGAATCGAAGAGAGAGAGAAAGAGTGGTGTACCGGAAGGGAGTGACGAGCAGCGTGTTGGGCGTGTGCGCGGGCGCGGCGGGCGGCGCGCCCAGCGGCGTGTTGGCGCCGCCCTTCAGCGGCGTGTCCACGTGCGTCAGCGCCATCACGTTCTGCGCCTCCATCAGCACCCTGCGCACGACCAACCGACGTGCCTTATACTACTCTTACTAATGAAGCTACGAGTATAGTATTATTAGTTTTTGTGCTATTTCAACTCTTGTGTTAATTTAAAATTAAAGTATATTTTAGGTTAGCATGACTGGGAGCTTTTGAATGATATAGATTTTATTTCTTTTCTGTTAAATTATGCAAGTATTATGCAAGGTGCGACAATTTTATATAAATATCTATAGATTAGGAGAAGTCTAATGTATCATTTAATAATAAATCTGGTGAAATATTTGTACAGGAAAAGTATATAAGGATGTTAATCTTATGAACACAATATATGTAATTAATTATGTTATGTACTTCACTGTTAAAAATAAATGACATTATCAATATTGTTGATCTAGGTGATCACGCTCATGTATAGGGCTTGTCACTAAATTGCTTCGTTTTCGATAAAAGAATAATCTTTCCAATAATACTGACTCGGAAAGCGGAACAGATTTTAATAGCATTCAAAATAGAACTTTAGGACGACAAAAAAATGCTCGAGCGCCATCACAAAACGATGGAAATGCAAAAAATAGACTTTTAGAAATTGAAATGTGCTAAAGTTCTACTTAAATACGATAAACATCTGTTCCGGGGCCTGAGCCGCCGTAGCGGTAGGCGAGCGGGCGGTACCGGTCGCTGCTGGCGGCGGGCGTGCGCAGCGCGGTGGCGGGCGCGGGGCACAGCGCGTAGCTGGCCAGCAGCGCGTCCGTGGCCGCGCCCGCCGCGCCCGCCGCCTCGCGCGCCGCCTCGCCCGCGCGGCCCAGCTTCACCACCGCCTGCAGCTCCTGCACGCACCACGCATATTCGTATCATCTCTCTTGGGGCCATCTAATCCGAACCCAAGGTACACGGAATTCGTTTTATGGTAACAGGACGTTTAATAAGGATACATAAAAAGTTTTGATACGTTGTTGCACATTTGTAAGGCGACTCTTATTAACAAATTATAACGATGTTACCGAAGGTTATCGATGGCAAATATTCAACCATTATCATCTATCAATGTTATCATCGATCAATAATATCATCCTGTGTTTTAATTTCCGATAACATTTTAAAATATTTTTCGATGGTCTAATGGTAGCACTATCTTATGTCGGTTGAGCTAAATTCACTGTTATAAAACCGATTCGAATCAATGATAACATGAAATAAAATTTTAGGATTTACCGATAAAGTTTTCTTTATAAACTGTTCTATCGCTTATTAACATTAGTGTTATAGGAAAAACACCCACACAGATTTTTTATAAACTTAACTCGATAAACAAGCAAACAAGTCAACCGATACTCGATGGTCACCATCGTTCTTGACCGTGTGCAACACCAGAAGAATTGTCAATACGTTGCCGGCATTGAAGGAGCCTTTCTTGTAGAACCTCACCTGGTCTGTGACCTGCGGCTCGGGCAGTACTAGCTTGCTGCGCTTGCGCGCCGGTTGCTCGCCCTGCAGCATAGCCTGCGGCACATCATTCTCCTTGCGCTGCTTCAACTTCTGCTTGTCCTTGCGCCGGTCTCTCTTTCAGAAAGTAATATCCAAAATTGGTCATTTGTTACAGTACTAAATTACAGAGTAATTTTAATCAGTAAAAAGAATTATAATTCTTATTCTAGTTAGTCATAAGTACAGTTATTTATTGAATGTTTTTGGCTCCAGTTACACATAATTACCTCTTCCTTCTCTGAGTGTAGCTCTCCATCTAAATGCTGTTGTCGCAGTCTCGAAAAATCGGGCGCCATCGGATCTACCACTTCAGTGGATGTGTCATAGAAGCCTACTGCTGGCCTCTTCTCAAACGGTATCTCGGAATTATAGTCCACACCACGTTTCTTTTTACGCCTGCAATGTTAATTGTGTTAGTAACAATATTTACTTCATCAGTTTTTAGACATAAATCAGTAAATGTTTTACAAGAATTATACCAAAATTATGGCGTGCAATTATATAACATTAATATGATTTACTTAAAAATTAACAGTAATAATATAAAAAACGTTATGCACCTGATTGGCACAGCAATGCCAGCGGCGCTTAGTTCTCTTCTCTTCTGCAGAGCTGCTAGCCGACGAGCCTCTTCCAACTGTTTCTCTCTAGCTTTTCGCTTGGCTTTCTTGCCCTGTGTGTTAGCTAGACGAGCACGAGCTTCAGACAGCATTTCCAACTCTGTTCGAATTAACCATGATCAAGCAGGTAAAGATACTGAAGAAAATACTATAATAATTTTTTAATGAAACATTACTATATACCAAATATCATGGCATTACAAAGCCTACAAGTAATGCCAATAACATGAGTGACAATAATAAACCAACCAATCCACTATATCCATGCTATAATTACATTGGAGGTGTTGGCACCGACCAGATGAGCATCTCCTGCTTATTTTACATGATACAGCAAGATACATATATCGATAACAGCCATTGGCTTTTAACTACAGCAGGATCAAGAGAATAGTCCACCTAATTCTGTAACGGTCATTAGCACTGAGGCAAGACAATAATTAAATAATCTGTAATTAAGACTACTGAAGCCAATCTGAGATATACCCTATAGTTGTGACATTTAAGAAAGGTGTAATAAGCAGTCTCCTTTCAAACCTTCCAAATATTGGCAATTTCTTGTCTGTTATGAATAAGCAGAAGTGACCACTTAAAATTACTTAACACATTTTATACTGAACAATTTAGTAAAAACAAGAAGTAAATTCTAACAATTAACTAACTAGTAGCAGAAACATAAAAAAAAACTATGTGTTTTAAGCTTTCGGTTCATAGAAGCACCAGAAATTAATTGTTTACCATCCTCATCCATATCCTTCGGGTCAGGTCTTGCTGGTTTAGTTTCAGGGTTCGGGTCAATTTCTCCAGGCTTTAACTTCCTGGGGTCATCCCCCATATCCTCACCTTCTTCTTTCTTTTGGGCTTGATCCCTGTAATGTTAGAGATTACAGTTAGACAATACAGTAGTTTTATAACTACTACTCTGAGCTATACTATCTTATCGAATTTTTATCGTTTAGAGAAAACTATTATAGTGATGTAATTTAAGGTCCTCACATTTTATAAGCATTCTCTACTAAACAGTTCTTATTCCAAAGTGGTCCCAAATGTCTAAATATTATTTTTGGGATAGATAACAAATACACTATAATCTTAAGAAACAAGTGAATGATGTCTTTGAATTAGCAACCTATCTTGTTCTACATAGCAGAGTGTAGAGCAAGCCTTGTTTTATATAGAAGACTACAGACATAAATATATTTCAATAATAACAATAGTCTACATTTATGTTGTTTCATAATAGGAAAATGTAATCTTGAATTGAAAAATCATAGCAATGCACAGATAAAGATGAAGCCTTACAGGAGGTATTCATATCGCTCTAAGCATTGAGCTGCTGTGCGTCCAATAATAGGAGCAATGGTCCTCCACTGAGTCGGCATCAACTTGGCCAGGTGCAGTAACTTCTCATCCTCCTCGCGAGACCACTCCGTCTTCTTGATGCTGGGGTCCAACCACTCGTACCAACGAGCCTTGCATTGCTTGGCGGACTTGCGATGAAGCAGGGATGCAATACGTGACCATTGATTTTTGCCATATTTCATTACAGCTGCTTTGAGTATCTCATCCTAAAACACGTAAAAACACCTACTTTTATAACCATTCACTTGCAAAAGCATCAAAGCACTCTAAATTTTTATTCAAATCGTACCTCTGTATTGCGCCATACGCCACCTTTTATCATTATTCGAGGCATGACGAAAGCTTTGTCTTTCTACTATAAGAATATAATACCAAATCTATTGCTTTTAGTTTTCTGAAAATTAAAGTTTTAAACGGTAAAACTCACACTAGACTGACACTATTGTAAATTAGGATGGACCTGACTGACGTGACAGCCAAGCACAGATATGTAAAACATTGTGCATTTCCTTTTTAAAAAAATTGTGCCTGGGCTTGATTTTTCTGTAAAAGTGTCTTTTTAGTAAACAATTTATTATAGCACATACACTATGAATCTGTACAATGTTAACATTAAAAGTAAAATATATACCCTCCAAAAGGTTTTAATAAAAATATACATATCATTGTAGGTTACTCTATAAATTTTTAGCTGTTTCGTAACAAAAACTAGTTTTAAGATATTTTTAAAGATACGGAGCATCACATATTACGTTGTTTTCAAGGGTTCAAAACACTACGCACCTAACAATAATATTAACTCTGTGTATACATGATTCAATAAACAATTTTAAAACTTTCGTACTGAGCAAGTGACCAATAAGTGAAATTTTGTTTAATGTTTTTTAAATATATAATTTTTTATTACTGAAATAACACAACGTTACTTTTACTTTAAAACAGATGCGAATTTACTAAAATTAATGTTCTTCGTACTTAATTATTTTAATAGGTACAAAGATATGATTTGTATTGTTATTTTGGCACTGGCAGTACTAACTGTCAATGCCAAATGCCAATAAATTAAACGAAGCGAAGCGAACTGTGCGCATTTCTCATTAGAGACACTCCCTTTTTCAATACATTTTTTTACTACACACTGAGTAGAATAACAAAGCTATATGTGTTCACTTCACAGTAGTTAAAAACTGTAAAAATATGATGGATGGCTGAGGTGATTGTACAATATTGATCTTTTCGCAAGAACCACCTAGGGAGGCAAGTACTTCATTAAAGTTAATGTTATCTGTTTTGGTTAATGATGTTTCTATAACTCTGAACGATGGCAAGTAATGGTCCTTATAGACGCAATGACTCATTATATTGTACTCATTCTCGTCTATAATTTAAAATAATGATGAGATAAGTGCACAGGAAGTCGTTAATAACGATTGTCGGTTGAACTCGATATTAGCCTGATATGGTATCTGTGCTAAATATATTAAATCACAAATATTACGTTAAATTATTTTCACTTCCTTACTTGGATAACATAATTTAATCCTTACTGCTTTATTCCAGTACTGTACAGTATTAATTATTAACGAAATTATTGTATTACAAATTATTAATTCTTTTATTACTATTATGGTTAATTTTGTTACAAAATTACTGTTATTAATTCCAGAATGTCTACTATGTCGAGATCTGTGCACATCAGCCAGCAGAAGCTGGCTGAGAAACTAATAATTCTCAATGATCGTGGCATTGGAATGTTAACTAGAATTTATAACATAAAGAAGGCTTGTGGTGATGCTAAATCAAAACCTGCATTCCTGAGCGATAAAACCCTGGAATCATCCATAAAACATATTGTAAGACGATTTCCTAATATAGATGTCAAAGGTCTTCAAGCTATAACAAACATTCGCAATGAGATAATAAAATCACTTTCTTTGTATTACTACACATTTGTAGATCTTCTGGACTTCAAAGATAATGTTTGTGAACTACTAAATATTATGAATGCTTGTCAGGTTACCCTTGACTTGACACTCAACTTTGAATTGACAAAAAATTACCTAGATCTGGTAACAACATATGTGTCTTTGATGATTTTATTATCACGAGTGGAAGATAGGAAAGCAGTGCTTGGATTATTCAATGCCGCTCATGAGATGGTACACAATCAGATTGACCCCAGCTTTCCACGATTGGGCCAGATGATTGTTGATTATGACACCCCTTTCAAGAAGCTCTCTGAAGAATTTTTACCTCATCAAAAAGTACTGGCATGTGCATTGAATTCTTTGTGGCATGTATACCCTGCAAGGAATTTAACAGCTGAACATTGGAGATCAGAACAAAAGTTGAGTTTAGTGAGCAACCCAGCTCAACTCCTGAAGCCTTCCGAAACTAACACAATGTCATGTGAATATGTATCTTTGGAGTCCCTGGAAAGGTGGGTTATATTTGGTTTTGTCCTTTGTCATCAAATGTTGCAACAAGATCATGCTAATAAAATGTGGGTTAGTGCTCTTGAGTCTGGTTGGGTCTTGGCTCTCTTCCGTGATGAGGTGATTTATATACATACCTACATACAAAGTTTTTTTGATGGCATAAAGGGCTATGGAAAGAGAATATCGGAAGTAAAAGACTGCTACCACCATTCAGTGCAAAAGGCTGGGTATAAACATAGGGAGAGAAGAAAATTTTTAAGAACTGCTCTGAAAGAATTGGGATTGATTCTGACTGATCAGCCTGGTCTATTGGGCCCTAAAGCACTGCTAATATTTATTGGGCTTTGTTATGCTAGAGATGAAGTATTCTGGCTATTACGCCATAATGATAACCCTCCACAAAAAGTTAAGGGAAAATCGACTGAGGATCTGGTTGATCGCCAGCTCCCAGAGCTTTTGTTTCATATGGAAGAATTGAGGGCACTTGTACGCAAATATAGTCAGGTTATGCAAAGATACTATGTGCAATATTTATCTGGATTTGATGCTGTTGCTCTCAACCTGATGATTCAAAACCTGCAAGTATGTCCAGAGGATGAAAGTGTTATACTTTCTTCTTTATGCAACACTGCAGCAAATCTGAGTGTCAAACAAGTGGAGGAAAATGATCTTTTTGATTTTCGTGCATTCCGTTTAGATTGGTTTAGGTTACAAGCATATACATCCTTAAACAAAACACCTTTGAATCTCGTAGATCAGAGAGAGTTAGCCCAATTCATAGATAAAATGGTGTTTCATACTAAAATGGTTGATAATTTAGATGAAATAATGGTTGAAACATCTGACTTATCCTTGTTCTGTTTTTACAGCAAAATATTTGAAAGTCAATTTCACATGTGTTTAGAATTTCCAGCCCAGAACAGATACATTATTGCATTTCCACTGATCTGCAGCCACTTCCAAAATTGCACTCATGAATTATGCCCAGAAGAAAGACATCACATCAGAGAAAGGAGCCTCTCTGTTGTAAACATTTTCTTAGACGAAATGGCGAAAGAAGCTAAGAACATCATTACTACAATATGTGATGAGCAGTGCACAATGAGTGACAAGTTGCTTCCAAAACATTGTGCACAAACAATTGCACATCTGGCTAACAGGAAAAAAAAGGACAAGAACAAGAAGAATCCTATAGAAATAGTGAAACCAGGAGCAGAGAGTTACAGAAAGACCCGGGAAGAATTGACAACAATGGATAAACTGCACATGGCACTGACAGAGCTTTGTTATGCTATAAACTATTGTACCACTGTTAATGTTTGGGAGTACACATTTGCTCCGAGGGAGTATTTGCACCAACACCTGGAAACAAGATTTTCCAAAGCATTAGTTGGAATGGTAATGTTTAATCAGGACACAAGTGAAATAGCTAAACCGTCAGAATTACTGGTCAGTGTCAGGGCTTATATGAATGTCCTTCAAACTGTTGAGAATTATGTTCACATTGATATAACGAGAGTATTTAACAATTGTCTGTTACAACAGACCCAAAATATGGATAGTCATGGTGAAAAAACCATTGCATCCCTATACACACAATGGTATTCTGAAATTTTACTGAGAAGAGTAAGCGCTGGAAATATTTGCTTTTCTATGAATCAGAAGGCTTTTGTAAGTTTGTCTGCTGAAGGTGCTATTCCATTTAATGCAGAAGAGTACTCTGATATCAATGAACTTCGGGCATTGGCAGAGTTGATTGGACCCTATGGCATGAAATTATTGAGTGAAACATTAATGTGGCATATAGCAAGCCAAGTCCAAGAATTAAAGAAACTAGTAGTACAAAATAAAGAAGTTCTTCAAATGCTGAGAACTAATTTTGACAAGCCAGAAATAATGAGAGAACAGTTCAAAAAATTGCAACATGTCGATAATGTTTTACAAAGGATGACAATAATTGGGGTAATTTTAAGCTTCAGGCAGATAGCTCAAGAATCTCTGCTTGATGTTTTAGAGCGAAGAATTCCGTTCCTTATCAGCTCAATCAAAGATTTCCAGCAACAACTGCCGGGAGGTGATCCTATGCGCGTCATATCAGAAATGTGCTCAGCAGCTGGTCTCGCGTGTAAAGTAGATCCAACATTAGCTTCTGCACTGCGTCAACATAAGGCAGAAATTGAGGATGATGAACATCTCATTGTTTGTTTGTTAATGGTATTCGTGGCAGTGTCTCTTCCGAGACTCGCACGCAGTGAAGGCTCCTTCTATAGACCGTCTTTGGAGGGCCACGCAAATAATATCCATTGTATGGCTCCAGCCATTAATCACATTTTCGGGGCATTGTTCACAATATGTGGCCAGGGTGATATCGAGGATCGAATGAAAGAGTTTCTGGCATTAGCGTCATCATCATTGCTACGTCTTGGGCAAGAAACCGAAAAAGAGGCAATAAGAAACCGCGAATCAGTCTATTTACTTCTTGATCTTATAGTTCAAGAATCTCCATTCCTTACCATGGACCTTTTGGAATCCTGTTTTCCATATGTTTTAATACGTAACGCTTATCACGAAGTTTACAAACAAGAGCAAATGCTATTGCATTCTTAAATATATACATAGGTACATGTTGGTTAAAGACAATTTAGATAGTATTGTATATGTATTATGGTAATTTAATTTACCTTTTTATATAGTTTTAATCCTATTGATGTAGTCGCAAATTCCAATATTTACTAGATATGTGCTTACTACGTTTTTTTTTCCATGAAGCATCCTGAGATTATATTTAATGATCTTGTTGTTTAAAATATTGATTTTGTTATAGAAATATTTACGTTACAAAAGATTCATTGGGCTTTAATGAGACTGGAGAAGTATTCCTTTACTTTTTAGAATGTTAGACATACCGATACATGTGAACCACCTTTAAAGTAGCATTCAGGACACATAAAAATAGTGGAAATAACCGTTTTCTATATTCGCTACTATACATTTATGATGTAAGAATATTAGTTTCCAGTATGTTTAGATTTATGATGTAATTTATTTATATCGAAAACTTTTGTATATGACTATGATATGTAAAGAATCTTAATGGCTTAAATTTATTAAATCATCGCCATAAATAAACAATTTTAAGGTGCCTAAATAAGATCAGCAATTGTGTAGCCAGTAAACATTTTATCAAGCAATAACCTCACTGGTTTTGTCTTCCATGACCTATTTCAGAAGGAGAATAAATATGAGTATCTTTTTGCTAACAACTAATCACTTACTTTTAAGCTAACTACAGGCATTGGGCACGTCATTGATGTTTTAAGTATAATTTGTTTTTGTAAGTGTACTACATACAATGATAGATTTAGCTCATGAAGTAGCTATGTAAAATGTTTTGTATGAAGTATGTAACTGTATTATTATGTTATAACACAGAAAGGGTACAGAGAGACCTCATAGCAGAATCTTTGCGCCTGCGTCAAGTAGTATCATATCACCTCTGTATCTGTCTTTGGTATGTGACATTAGTTGAATCTGTTACACGTTTTTTTCACTTTTGTAATTTTTTATGCATTTAAGGCACCAAAAATGTTTTCAATTTTATAAATGTATAAATATTTTGACTTTATTATATATTGTTACTTTAATTCCATGCTAAGTGTTATCTATAGATCATTGATACTTTGATAATAAATTAGGAATGTATCACATAATGTTAGTTTTATTTTTTCCGACCTTTCTTATTGTTTATCCTTTATTATTATTCCACAGGTAGACATGGGTCACCTTTTAGAATAAGCTTCAAGACCAAGTCTGTCACCCAGGCCAAGTGCGGGTTGGCAGACTTCGCACGCCTTATTGATTTGTCCTATACATTTGATGATGAGGTGATATTTAACACTTACCGCACTGACCGTCGTGTAGAGCCTTTTTCACATAACCACATTCTGACTCAAATTTAGTCAGCCTTTTTCATTTTATTCCGTTTGTTATATTTTTATGCCTATTGAGGTATATTTATCAAAACGTTTGTCTCTGAACTAGGTTTTTGTTTGCTATGCAATGATGGCGTATTGAACTAAGTGAAGGAGACAACGGATTTTTGTGCATAGTTGCTGCCTGTGAGCTTCCTGTGTTGCACTAGTCAATCCTGATAATTGAAGTTACTTGAAATCGGTCAGACCGCAACTAGACTTGTGTGAAAAGCGACATGCTCAACAAATTCTCTTTATCAATTTTCCAACATACCTTTAGCAACGTAATAATTGCACTTTTATGTATCTCCACTATGGTAATCATAAATCAACATAAAGCTAACTTAAATTATTTGGAATTTAAAAAAAAAAAACAAAAAAAAAAATTTCTAAGGTGTGTGAAGTCCGCCAACCCGCACTTGGCCAGCGTGGAGGACTACGGCCTTAACCC
>DWJK01003162.1:0-13500 GCA_018248815.1 Croniades pieria auraria
GTATACTAGTCCCAATATGTAATGTTTTTGTGTGAGAAAAATATTTAAGTTTATCAAGATGATACATAGTCCCAATTTCTATTTTATAGAGCTTGATAGAAATGTCTGTGACCAATGGCTTTCTTCACATCAGGACATGTGGACAGCTTTACAAGTTAAAAAATAGTATCTCACAACACAAGAAATTGACTATTTTCATCCTAAAATTGATAACAAAAATTATCAATAAAAGGATATCTTAATAAAAAAATTGTTTAACATATGTTTGACTATTTGAGATTTCAATGTTCATAGTTATCAAGTTAATAGTGTAATATACATACATAACAATAAAAACTTGTTATACACTTAAAATGTATTGAGTTTTATGATATTTTTCTATCTTTTTATAGTCAATTTGAACTTCTGACTGGTATTGTATGTAGGGGACAACATATATTTATTACGAACAAACTTGGAATTTAAATGGGGCAGCATTTTTAATATCTATACTATCTATCTATCTTAAACACGGTTTTAGAATTTAATAAAAGTACTTCAAAATTTGCAAAAAATTCTTCTTATCAAGGTCCACAGAGGTCAATACCCAAGTTTTTGAAGGCTCAATTTTTTTTAGCACTGAGAAGTTAGTACGCTACTATAATGAACATAATGCAAGTATGAATGAACGATAATGTTTAATCTACAGCTCTCCTGAGATTTTATTCAATCAACTAAAAAGTTTGAGGATCACTCTTAAATAAAATATATACACAGTACTGTATAGATACCTTAACCTTCCCCTAGAAGCGACAGTAGAGAGCAAGCGAGAGGGAAGTATCGTTTACCTTATTGAGTAAGGTGGGCGTGGATACCTGTACGTCGGTGTGCGCGGGCTTGGCGGCCGCCGCGCCCAGCAGCACGCGGCTCGGCCCGTTCACGCCCTCCGCCGCCGTGCACACCTTCTTCTCCACTATTTTACCTGCGCCGGGGGTACTCCCTCAGATTACTTCTCACACGAGCATTGCGAGATGCTACATGGACTCGTTTTAAGCAGGACGGAGTAAATTATTTAGGTTTAAAAGGTAAAAGCTTAAACATTCGGTTCCATGTTACGCTTAGTAGCAGTAGCGAAAAATATTTACACGAGTATAGATTTATAGGTTTATGTATATTATCAGATATCTTGCCACAATAGCACGAGAGGTACTCGGTTTGAAATCAGATGACCGGTCGATCCCCCGAGATATTTACTACTTATTTATTATTATATAAGTACATAAAAAGAAAAATATGTATAAATTGTATGAGGAAAGAAATAAATATATAAGAAGCGCGTCAGGTCCCTAGAGATAAAAATACATGTGAGCACCGAGTACACTCGGTTCACTCCACGAGCAAACACTAACATCGGCCTGTCTCAGGCCCAGGGGGCACTCGTCACTAAGGCGGCCGGCGTGATGATATAATAATAAAAGTGGCGCGTGTGCGTGCAGACCGATGGCGTCGAGCGCGTGGTGCGGGTGCGCGTGCGGCGGCGGCGCGGCGTCCAGCGGCGCGTCGTCGTCCAGCTCGTCGTCGTCGTTGAACCACATCTCCTCCTCGTCGTCGGGCGCGCGCGCCTCGCGCCGGTAGCGCGCGCGCAGCAGCGACGGCACCACGGCCTCCGCCACGCCCACGCTGCCGCTCACTGCACACACGGACAACACTCCTCATTATACCGCACTACCGCTCCCCTCTACCGTCCCGTCCGCTCCGTCCGATCGGCCCGCGTCCTCGCCTTGCCGGCGAGGGCCTCCCTTTTGTTTCGTCGCTACCCTGTCCTGCTCGCATCCCTTGCGATCCTCTCGCTCTAGTGAGATTACTACTACTAGTCTTACAGTAAAAAACTTGTAAGTGATACTACCGGTAGTTGTTGTTGTTATTATTATATCGTCACGCCATTGCCCGTACGATAAACTTTGAAATTGGTGACAGACACGTTTAACCGTATGGAGTACTTTTTATTGTAGGGAGCAGTAAAACGACGTAATGCATGTGCGACCGCAAAACATATTACGACGTTGGTACACCAAAGTACCTTTTTAAAACTAAAGAAATATCTAAACTCTTAACTATAAAAACCTACCAACCAAGTCTAAGAATTGAGGAACAGAAAATATTCTGTAAGTATCACTACATTGCACAATTGGTGTATCAGTTTTTCCTGTTTGTTTAATTATGTCATAATGTAAATAAATTCTAGAATTGTGAAATGTACTCTTGTATAACTCACCACGATCTCTCTCTTTGAGTTTATCCTGATGTTGGTCGTACCGTGTTTTTAAAGCTTTAAATGTCTGTACATATTCAACATCTTCCAGAATTTTTCCATAGTTTTCCACAACATGAGAACACAATGATTTAATGTCCTCCAACTTGATGAATTCAAATAACTCTAAAATGGCCGAGTCTAATAGGTTGTACCTGAAACATTATAAACATCAATAATATATTATATGAATAACATTTTAACTATTCCCTCTCAATATGGGAGGAGACTCATATTCCAACAGTGGATGTTAATGGTTCGATTAAAAAAAAAAAAAAAAATTTTAACTATGGCACTATTAATAGACTGGATAAACAACACAACAGAACAAATTATTATTGGCCATGGTCACAAATTTGCATATTGTAACGAATAAATGTATTTTGTCACAAGAATTACAATTACAACTCATATTTATGTAGAGAACTTTACGGCAATGATACAAATTATAGCTTAAAGCAAACAAAGGTTTGCAATATTTTTATTAGAAATCACAGTGCACTATTTACTTACGAAATATTTCATTTTTCAATGTAATAGTAGATAAAAGTAATCAGTTGTTTGTTTACTTACAATGTTATCAAATAATATCAGACGATAATTATGTAACAATGTTTTTCATTGACAGTGTTCAAGGTCTTGCCAGTTTTTAATTTGTGTCAAAACAATATCACATTCAAGTTAAGCATTAAAACGAAATGCACATGGGGTGTACCAAATGCACTAATAAATAAAATGGCTATAGTATTGTTTACTTAACAAATTCTGGCAACGAGTAATATCACAGAATGTTCATATAAGACGAACCTTTAAAGCAAATTTAATAAATCATATTCTGAATCAATAGCAAACCAACCTGCCATTATTCCTAAGGAAAGCATCTATAACTGGTGCAAAGAGATTTCCCTTGATTATGTATCTATTGTAATAATCATCCTTGAGCGCAATGATTTTCCTCATAAACCTCAGAGCACCCAGCACGAGGAAAGTGTGTGTTGATCTCATCAGCACCAAAATGCGACGAAGGAGATCCTGGAATATTTCATTGAAAAATATTGTTTAATAATCTGTGACAGCAACTAACAAACATACTCTTACTCTCTAATTATCAGTTTCTATTAGGCTCTAATTTTCTTTTTCGATACAAGGTCACAATCTCTGTCATTTGTTGTTCTCTTCTTTTCCATCTTATAACACTAATATCTCAAGTGTTGCCATATAAAACCAAAAACCAAGATCAGTGCTAACCACCACTTAAGTTATATGTAACTGATTTGTGTCTATAAGTAACATAAAAAATCTATGTCATATATGGGCAGACATATGTCCATTCCCTAAACAATGAGTTCAGTAATGAAATAATCATCATCCTCGTCCTTTTGATAGTTCCACTGTCAAACACAGATGTAGTCAAAGGATGTCAAAGTATTAATTAATGTAGTACATGTTAACAATATTCACATATTACAATTAAACAAAGACTTTAAAGAATTGATAATCTACATTAGTTTTCATATTTTATAACATTTCAGAACCAAACTTGGTTTGTTGGTGCAGATGAGAAATTTTCAAAATCCTCTGATTGTAAGTCTATATATGATAATGAAAATGACAGTGTTTTTACCTGAACCAGAAACAAGTAATTTTATATAACATAATTTTATTAATCAGGTACATAATACTTGAGGCATGGAAATTATTTACCACAATATGTTTTACTCATCATTACAAATGTATAATGACTATAGGACCTTTTCTACAAGTATTTTTATGACAAACATATATAATTAAAACAGAGTATAAAATACTAAATATAAATTATGTTATTATAACATTATCATATCAAGTTTCGTGCAGAATGGATAGTGAGTACTGAGTATAAAATATCTTTATTTTCAAAGACTGCCTTGTTGGTCTAGTGGTTGCAAGCGAGACCGCCAATCGGTAGGTCCTGGGTTCAAATCCCGGGCCAAGTGCTATTAAATTTTTCCAAATTAGAATTTGTGGTAGTGACTCGGACTCTGAAATTGTGCCCGGTGTATTGCAATAGGCTCACCACCTATTCCATGGGACTTGAACGTAACTGATGAAACTCAGGAGTGTACTACACTCCTCTGCCTACCCCTTCGCGGATTATAGGCGTGATGTTACGTTTATTCTCAAAGACCCAATGTGTCTTGTACATCATAATTCTCTTCATACACACACACGGGCTTCAGAATTACAGATAAATTGAATTGAAGCAAACATATGTGATAATTAATTGTCAAATTTTTCCAGTTGAAAATGCAATGAAAGATTACTAATGTGTAAAATAACTCACCTTATTCAATATGCAAGTTTTGATATGGTAAGAGTGATGTTCAACACAATATGACAACAGTTCTAGTACCAAGCCTAACAGCTGTACTGTGTGATAATCTTCTTTTAGGGGTTTTTCACCTGTTGTGTTCTGAAGCAAAGGAGCTGTAACAATTGGATTTGTTCCTGTTAATATATTACACATATATGACGTTTATCAGAATCTCAGACTTGAAAGACAAATGCCTAATCTTGCTTTTAAATTAGGATACATATAACAATTTAAAAACATTTCATATTTCTTCGTTTATTCATTTGGCTAAGAGTGTAATTGGTACTTAATATATATGCATATCAATCACAGCACAGATAACCATACACACAGATAGTCAAATGTAGAAGTTAATACCTATTAGCGTTTGTATACTATGTTTGTAGAAGAAATTCAGAAAGTCTGATTTTTCACTCTTGTTCACAGATGCAAGCATACTCTCAGGGTCGAGCAGAATGCGCATAACACCCATTAGCTGCACAGCACCACCAAGCTCTGGATCTCTATCTCTTAGCATCTGTTCTATTACTATGTTTAACAACATTTGATCCTGAAAAGAAAAAATCAAATTTTTATTTGTACTCCAACACTTATTTTATATGCAAAACTGCTGCGCGTCCAAAGTTGTATAATGGATAGAAGAAGAGAGAGGTATAAACAGAGTGATCACGTTTTTATTGGTATCAATGCATCTAAGCCTAACTTGGAGAAGTAATATATTTAGCAGACACTACAAATTAAAGGAGAAACAACTATTACATTCCTCATGTCTCCACCATCTCACTAATTCACCATGATGAAGGCTTCCACCAGTTGGCTGATCCCCAAACCCAGATATGAGACAATTACTATTTAAATCCATGTGGTGATGATAGCATAAGAATTTAAAAAACGCATCAACACACCTTTTGTCCCCGAAGGTAGGCAGGGGAGTGTAGAACACCCCCACATTTCACCAGTTACATTTAAGTCCCATGGAATAGGTGGTGAGGCTATTGCCATACAACGGGCACAGATACAGACTTCGAGTCACTACTAGAAATTCTAAATTTGAAAATCCAGTAGTACCCGACCCAGGATTTGAACCCAGGACCTCCCGATCGGCAGTCATGCTTGCAACCACTTGATCAACAAGCCAGTCCAAGAAAAAAAATTAATAAAAAAATTATAAATGCTACATAACAGCAGAAAATAATATAATGCTTTAATGTTGAACCACTACAGTAAATATAGCAAGAGAAATGAACAACCATATTTCTCACATGTTATTATTAAAAGAATCTACAAGCATTTGAGAACATTTCTCATGTGTAATGGTTAAAAGAACTGATATACCATAAAGACATAGATTGTATAAATTGTATCTGTGTTCTCTGTGAAAAAGGGTATTCAATAGTGGTCTTTTGTGGTCTTCACACGAAGTTATTATATATGTAATAAACACAAGGCTACTTACTCTTTAAGTAAGTACTGTGCATATCTTCTCTTTGATGCTTGAGCATTTAATAAAACAATTGAGTAGGTATCGAGATAAAACCTGAACAGCTGCATTCTATTAATATCCCATTACTGGGCTGGGCTCAGTCCCCATAACTGGTGGAGCCCTGGTGCTTCTCCACCACACTTCTCCAGTGTAGATTGGTGGAGAATAGGGTTAGTGGCCAACCCATCTGTCGGAAGTTATTTAAACTGCCGTAAAGACATTTAACAAGGTTCAACAACTGTTCCCTAACAATGACAACTTGGAGAAACAACTTAACATGCCCTTGATATTCAACATCAAAACATTGCCAATAGCTTTCATATGTAAAGAATCACACTTAGCATCACTTAATGAAGAAGCATTTCAAAAAATATTAAAAATTTTGTCAAAACATATTTTGGTTGCAAACTTGCTGATACCACTATGCTGATGATATATTGATTGGGAGGGAAGTATATTAGATATTTTGCCTAAATTATTTATCACCTCAAAAAACTTTCGAGGTTTTGATCTATAATTACTGATCCATGTATTGGCAACTATGTGACACTTAAGAGATAAAGTTAGCCAACACCAACACATTAGTCATGTATATGACTAAACATGACCAGCTCAGAGAGAAAAACTATGTACAGGTTGAACACTACTTTAACTGAGAGGTAATAACATCTAATTTCCTAAAAGTGTAAACAGTTATGAAATCTATTTAAACATGTAAATATGACTTACCTCTTCTGTGTTATTTGCTTGCTGTAATGTATAGTCTCTTACAACAGAAGGTGAAAATTCAACAATATATGTCAGTATATCTATAGATGCAGTCTTGGTCTTCTGGTCATCTATACTTAGAGTTATTTCTAGTGCTGGCAGGATCCCCAATGAAACTAATGTTTTGTAAAAGGCATCTTTGTCTTGAGGTTGCAAGTTTTGTGAAAAATTACAAAACTCTTTTAAAAATAGAACTAAGTCTCTTCTTTTACTGTCTCCCGTATTATCATCCATAAGCAACTTAAATAAATCTGTTAAAAACTTCTCATCTTCTTCTATAATTTTCACTATTTCTACTTTATTGAAAAATATAAAACTTGACAATGTGCTTAGCAAATTGTCTTCAAAAACTGTAGGGGTAGGTAAAACAATGTCCTGTATATACTGTACTCTATATGTTTGATGTATTTTAGCAAGTAAATCTTGATTTTTTATAGGAATGGCTTCTCGGAATTTAGCTAATTCTCTTAGATACTCTCTGTGTTTTTTCGGCTGTGGCAAACTAGGATCATACTCTAGACAGCCAACAACATCAAATATAGTATCATCAGCAAACATTGTGTCAAACAAATTGTTCTTATTCAGAAGAAATATACTTTTGAATATCTCATAGAGATGATGCAGTCCTTCTATATTCTCAATATCTTCACACATGTGAAAAAGATTTAGCAACTTTTTGATATAGTGTTGAGTCTCTAGTGCTGCAGCTAATTTGTCCTTTCGAGCTGGTGACACCAAACAGCTATTGACAAGTTCGCTAATGTCCTCCAGCCTTCCCATTTCACAAGCAGGCAACTCCACAGGCTGAACACTATCTGACATTTCATCAAATCTTTCATCTTCTGATTCCTCAACAATGTCTTGTGTGATTTCAACAGATGGATCTTTCCCTTGGACCTAAAATAATTAGTTAAAGTAATAAAATTTGTAACACAATACAGTGAAAACTGGATTATCCAGCCCTCAGTTATCTGGATTTAAGATTATCCAGACTACTAACCCCGATTAAATAACTTTGATTAAGGTTGCAGTACTTTAATAATTTAAGAAAATTCGCCTCTTAATAATTATTGATTTTTGTTAATAGGTGTAATTTATTTTTGTTGTTTTTAATAATTACTTAATATTATGTAATATATAATAACATGTACAAAAACTGCTTTTCTTCACTCATCTGATTATCCAGATGTTTAATTATTCAAATGCCCAATGACAACAATTAGTCCAGTGGATCAAGTCTCTACTGCATATCGAACACTATTTTAAAGCTAACATGAAGTCAATATAAACACCTTTAAATTATGTAAGCGTAACATCACGCCTATAATCTCTGAAGGAATAGGCAGAGAAATGTAGTACACTCCCATGTTTCACCAGTAATGTTTAAGTCCCATAGAATAGGTGGTGAGCCTATTGCCATACACCGGGCACTGATCCGACTCTGAGTCACTACTAAAAAATCTAAATGAGTAAAATCTAATAGAGACCAACCTGGGATTTGAACTAGGACCTCCCAATCAGCAGTCGTACTTGCTACCACTTGACCAATGAGGCAGTCTAACATTTAAATTATACTAGACAATACCATTGACTTCAGCTAAGTTGTTTTTGTTTTTGTTGCTTATTAATAACAAAAAATTGTAGATAAAACTTTAACAACTTTACAGTGAATGAAGATATCATAATGATTTGTTTTAATGATAACAATTAAGAACAAGTGTCTCGAAAGTAAAACTAAAAAAAACATTAAAATCTACCCAGTAGTTTTTGTATTCGGTGCACAACGGCAGACCTACATCATTCTATTTATGTAGATATTAAATGGGTTATAGTTACTTACCAAAAGAACCTTGACAACAGGTACTTGTTGGTACACATACATATATAATAGAAAATTAGTAAATAGATGATACACTCATGTACATATATACCTGACAAATTTTTTCCCATATTTCATCGCAGCCAGCTTTTTCTTGAAAACTTAAGGCTAAATCAAAGTTGTCCCCCTCTGACCAAACTATCAATGTGTCCTGCTGTTTCTGATAGGCTGTGTCTGGTTGTATTTTACTCTCCAAAAGAAGGGAACCGTCGGATTCTGCCCTTACTAATAGCGAAGTACCTTTCAACCTCTCCACGTAACATGACGACACATGTCCTGTCCCTCTGTCGTCCCATTGCCGGTCAGCGTTCAGAGCATAAAGCTTTACTCTTCGTCGTGTGTCGGTCATTATAGTCAACGTAAATGTGACTATGTACTCAAAATAATAAACCAATTCTTATGGCGCTACACTTATGCACCCCAATTGATAATTTATTTAACTCCCATTTGTATGAAAACATATGCACTTCTGTAACAAAAAAAAAACATATTATTTTACGATACATCGCAGAACACTAACTCTGGTTTTGTAATTACCGTAATTGCATTCCGTCTTCGGTATAACAAGATCTGAATTCTGAAACCACACTTACGATGTCAAAACACAAGTATTTGTCGCCTATTTATGTAATTATTACACCGATTCTTACTTTAATGAATATCCAAAAGGTTTCTTTCCAATTTAATATGACAATGGGTCGCTAAATTATCGGGAATCACAAACAAAACAATACAATCTAAAAACCTTTCACTACACTGTAAATCCAAGTGATTCGAGTCAAACTTGTATATTGTTCATGTAAATAAACCGTAAATTCTCCAGCAGCGTGATATTTACCGGATTACACATTATAGAATCGTCAAATTGACGTACCTTCAAAATACTACAACATCAGATATCGCCATATTGGATTCACAACAACGCTTCGAAAATAGGGGTTCTCAAATCAAAAGGTATTTGGCGGCAAATTTTAAGTTAAGTTTTTAAAATAAGTAAACTCTCTTAGAACTACGAATATAAACCATGACGATGAAAAAAGGGTTTACCAATTTGTTTCAGATTACCTGGATAAATATGAAATAATATTAGTACAATAGGGTTTATCAGTTACTTAAAACATAAAATCGATGCTGTCCTTATTGCCTACCCGATTATCGATAATTTAATACGGGCAGTTAGTATCAAGGGCAGACAAATAAAATGGTTTTTTTTATTTATTTTAGAAGTGGAGACAAATACAAAAAGAAATGTAAATTTTGGACAGTGCTATTTTTCAATAGGCCATTTTAATACTACTTCATAAAAATTAATGTAACTAATACATCATAAAGATAGTTTTCTAGGGATCATTTTAAAATTCAAATTAAAAAACTTTATGTCTGAAATTTGTGACCTTGTCTATATGAAAATTAAATAAAGTAACAATTCATTTTTTAGATTTGTACATCGATTTCTTAAGATACAGATAAACCAATAGGAAATACAAATCCGTGTTATTTACACGGTTAAAACAAACTGTGGCACATTTTCCATGGTTTGTTCTTGAACCAGGTATAAATAAGTACCTACTATCCGAAGTTCTTAAAAATTGTGCTCAAAAGATGATTATACATGATATTATTAGCATTATGACATTTGTTGCCAATTATAGGAAATATCATTTGGCCAATTTTTGTACACTACACACTATCTCTAATGAAAAAGATGTCCAATGCAATAAATATTTATTTTTATTTATTAAATAATTACGTCCATAATATGATGCGCTATAATTAGTATAATTTTATAATAAAAAATAAATTTATATTCAAATTAAAAACAAATTTCTGATTTCTGAACGTAACCGCATTTTGGCTACCATTTGCTGTATTGTTTTCTGTCTGTTCTGTAGTGTCTGTCATTCGACTTGATGTTATTGAATAAAAGTTTGTGTTGTATAAACTATAATATTGTGGATATTTAAGTAACTTATTGTTTCAGTAATAAACATATATGTGATATTGATTAAGGATATAAAGAATTTTCTGGGAAAATGAGCCGTGCTTTAGCAGAACACTAATGTGAGCTTTGTACATCGTAATCGAAAAAAAATACAACAAATCTTTGTGTTACAGTTAAATATTACAGTGTAATTTGTCTTTTATATTTTGAGATTTTTCTCGCTGTATTATTTCCTCCTCGGATTGGAATATATAGTTATAACCAGAAAATTACAGTACATTAAATTCTCAATTTGACAGGTGTCATTAGGATTGTCAATGTATGAAAAGCGTTTATCTTACAAATAATCAAAATAATACGTATTTTACTGTGACTAACGACATAGTAGTTACGTATTAACGTCCATTCTAAAGCCATTTATCCTTTTCAGAATGAAGCAAAGGGACCAAAATAATTTTGTTGCATTTCCCAATAACAATTATTTGTATCGTTAGATTGTAAAATGAACACAGTATGTCGTATTTGAGTACATCAGAAAATGTGGGGTGAGCAGTTTATTATTATATCACAATGCGCAGATATCATATGGATTGCTCTGCTGTTTATAAGAGCGTACTTTTATTGCAAGTGATACAAAGGCAATTCAGTGTTTATTTATCTATTGTTCCTTACAGTTTCAGCGGTATTCCCCAAACTATACCAGATACGAGTTGTGCGTCACAGTATAAGATGGCTGTGGAAGGTGTGTCGGGGGGCTGCAGTAGTGAAGTAAACATGTTTATACATGACAGTTCAGGAGATGAACAAACATACATCCCACACCTCAGCGATAACTTCTTCCATACCAAATTTAAAATAGATCCAAGTGAGCTGTATACATTTAATGATACCGATGTAATTGCTAATGAAATAACCGTAAGTCATACAGAAGACAATTTCATTTTTCCTGAAACCATCGAGAATAAAATCAAACTTTGTCATAATCCAGTGAAGGAGTTAGATATTGTCAGTGGAATGAGTAATGGAGATGTTCATGATGTAATTAAGAAGGAGGTGATCACAAATGGTCATTATTCCCCTGATCAAAAAATTAATGCTGCTATCCATAAAGAAGTTAAAATTATGAATGCCAAAGTACTGAAAACAAAGAGTCAAAGTCAGAAGGAGATAGGGCAAACAAATGATACAGAAGCTCGGCGTGCAAGTGTTCATGGTTCCAAAGTACAGAATAACACTGCCATTTCAAATTCTCAGACTGGTAAAGTCAGTATTAATAATACAAATACTAATAATGTTAAATCTGCAGCAGCCACTAAGGCTATTTCAGGGTTGGAAACATTTTTGGATGTTTTTAAGAGAGAACAGGGAGTTAACGAGTCTCAAACTCAAATGGTGTGTCCAGAGAAAACTCCTGCAACTCCAATAAAAGTACCTATAGCTGCACCGAAAAAAGTGCCTCCAAGTAAATATGAATTTCTTTTATTATTTTAGATGTTTTGTTTATTTGTTGTCTTAAAAAGAAATTATGTAGATAATTTCATGATTCTGATGTGTAACCATTCTGGTACTATAACTTTGTTTACAGTTATAATTCAAACCTATCTGTTTGGGGATTATGAGTCTGAACTTACTGGTTTTTTATTAATTTAGGTTTGTGAAGTAGCCTTTGCTTAGTGTAGTAAACTATGGCATTCACCATTCTCACTCTGAGAGGAGATCTGTCTCTAATAGTTGGGTGAAGTGTTGATTATTATGTGTTCAGGTGTGATAATTAACTGTGTATGATAAAGGACTATTAATGCAAAATCAAACAGTATAATTAGAATACTCAACACAAAAGGATTCCTTCAAATTACTTTGGTTCATCTTATTTCTAAATTTCTAATTTTATTATCAGAAATTCACAATTTTGTTGTGATACATGATCCTAATGTCATACTTAAATTAAGATAAACTTTGATATTAATTTATCATTAAAAAATTACAATTAACTTTTAATGATTATTTTTTGTTACCCACTGATAAACTGATAATGATAGTGTGTAGACTATTAAAAAAATTCAGAGACATTTCACTTCCATTTCATGCCTTCAAATTTAAATATTTCCCCGACGGTGTACACAAAGCAGTTTAGTACTCCCATGCTTCATCTGTAATATGTCCCATGGAATAGGCCTATTGGCATAAAAAGGCCCAAATATGGACTCCAAGCTACTACTTGAAATTTCAACCTAATATAACAATTCAATAATACCTTGGCCAGCCTAGGTATCAAATCCAGGACCTCTCACTCAGCAATCACACTTGCAACCACTAGACCAACAAGACAGCCTTAAGATTTATATAGTTTATTCCAGTAATACCTGCTGAATGATAGTCATGCAACATTTTGAAGACGATCATTATGCTTGATGGACCATGAAAAATTTGATTTTACCTTTCGTAGTGTATTTGTTAATTATAACTCTAGCACTCTCGAGTTATAGCACTTCAACAATCTCTTTCTTTATGTTTCTGTACCCAAAGTGATATGATACTCAATTACAGAATAATGTACTGAGAAATAGCAATATCTGTGTTTTCCTAATTTAAGTTTAATCTCTTTCTTTATGTTACTGTATCCAATGTAATATGATACTCTGTTAGGCTTAGCTTACTTGGCAAACGTAGCGTGGGACGCCCTCTAGCTAGGTGGAGTGACGATATAGGCAAAGTGGCTGGCGGTGGTTGGATGCGAAGAGCAGAAGATCGAGCTCAGTGGCGTGCCATTGGAGAGGCCTATGTC
>DWJK01003163.1:0-13498 GCA_018248815.1 Croniades pieria auraria
AACGTTTAGTGGTTTTTTCATTGAAGTCGGTTAACAAATAAAGAAGTTATGTCAATTTATTTCTTCGAAACTTCCGAAATCTACGCGTACGAAGTCGCGGGCACAGCTAGTATTCTATATAATGTCTTTGGCCGTTAAATCAAAATAGCTAGACATAGGTCTGTTCCTGAAAGGGGTTAGGTATGGAGCACACTGTCCCATGTTGCTCAAGTTCGGATTGTATGAGGATTAGTTCGTTTCAACTATGAGATACTTTTAAGTCATCTGAAGCGGTTCTTGTCGGTACAGGCAATAGTTCTCGCTGTTTAAAGCACGCTTTAAAACATGTGACTTGATGTCCTCCGCCAGTTAAACACCTAGTTAAGTGTTAGTTCATAAGCAACATTGCATTATACGAATTTAACAATATGATTGTAGAGAAATTTTTTATGTGAATTCTGCTAGCACAAAACCTGATTTCATTCGGTCCTATACATACGAAGGGAATTGTGTTATGAAACTTAGATAAATTATGGAAGGAAAAATAATCTAATTATTGCAAAAAGGGTACACAGTGTTTATTCCTATTCTAAGTAATGTAACAAATAAAGTTGAAACTGACAGAAATATCTAGTTTTTAGATAGAAAACTTTTAGGTCGACCTGTTCCATACGTGTCTGGAAAAAATGGTTTAAGTTATTCCAACTCCACGTAACCGTTTTTGTTAAACGAATTTGAACCAGTAATCTCGGTAACAATGATAACCGTATTTTTTAGTTTACGTCAGCATGGGTTTGAATAAATCATTAATTTTTTCTAACATCCATCGTCGCCCTGTGCTTGAAAAGCACAATTCGATGTATGTAAATGTATTCATGTTTAATTGATGTGTGTGGAATCTCCACAACACGCCCTGCTACGGTGTAATGTGTGACGAACACCATAATGTTTGATTCTGCCTGTTTGTTTTATTTAAAAACTGATGCAATGTTCATTTGTTACAGATCCAGAGCGAGAAGAGAGGCGGGCTGAGATAATAAAATGTTGCGATAAACACCACGTGACCGAATCGTAGAGTAGCGAAAATGTGTTTCCAAACATCTCACGAGATTACGCGCAATAGAACTTTTCTGTTCATTATAGTTTTGCTGTGTTTAAAACTGTGTAGCCCCCAGGATTTGAGTGATGAGTTCGCTAATGAGGATAGTTTAGAGTCGGAGGCGAGCGCGCCGGTAAAGACGGCTAAGTTCGCGAGGAACGTTGATACCAGTCCTTGTAGGTTGAGTGAACTACTGTGTGACACGGGCCAGTGTATATCACTAGACAAATACTGCAACGGGGAGAACGACTGCGGAGACAAGAGCGACGAGCCCACCTCTTGTTCGCGTAAGTATCATTTGCATTACATTCTACTGCGCCACTTTTTCTAGCTCCGTTCTGATGAGTTCCACAATTTCACGACTTTAGACTGCGTACTATGGTTCTCAATAAAAATTTATTTTATGTTCAAGGCCATCCATGCATTTTAATAAAAAGCAAATCAAATATATGCTTAAAATTGACTGATCTCCACGTTGTTGCAGTTAAAAGAAGAACTGCAATATGACATTTTGTTACGCTGTTATTTCGCAAAAAGTGTGGAATAGGATAAAGGCAGGTATGAGAGCGATATGTGATGCGGTGTGGATTTGAATTGGAAACGAGAAATTTGTGACGATTGTTCTATAGACGCGATCGGTGAAACAATGCGCATAAAACCTTCGCTGTGCATTGCAACGGAAGAACGAATTTCGACATTCGATATTCTATTGATGCTGTTCGGTCCGTACACACCGCGGGCGGCCTTTGTCGGGGCACACAATATAGGCATCACCTCTATACTTAGGTATTTCCTTAGCGATGCGCTGATGCATTCACTGTACCAAATTGCTAGTTGATCAGTTGATTTTAGACAACGACTGTGAACTTAATATATGATTATTTCGATTTGAACTGTATTAAAATTATGTCCATTTAGAACACATTCGGTAAGCGGACGATATAGAGAAAATGTTTCTAATCAAATCAAATCTTTATGGGATGCGATAAATCAGTGCCGTTGTTATACATCAAAATGAAATGACTATTTGTATGTCGTAATAATCGCAAGAGTATATTAAGTCTATTTATTAAACTAAACACGGTTAGCCAGACCGCGCTATACATCGAAATATTCAAAGCTAGAAGCGAATATAACAAATTTATCTATAAAACTAGAAAGTTAGTGTATTGTTAAGAATATAATTAATTAGTATAAAATGACATGTTCATTTTATATGCAGCAATAACTCTCCCTGTTCTATGTAAATTTTGAAGCGATTTTATAGGAACTTGATATGCTTGAGGTGCACATAACATTATACATATGAAATTGCACGGCCGCTTTGGTGGAGCGAGTAATCAAATGATAATCTTGATAAAGTCATTCCCTGCTGCAGCACCATGTGTGGACTTGTCAATTTAGATGATACGATGTCCACTTAGTTGATTGTTTTAGTTGGAAAAATCACATCAATAATAGTACAGTATTATGTTCCGTATGAGAGAACGAACGAAAGGAGACGAAAACCGTATTTTTTTAAATTTGATTTATTCGACTACTATTAAAGCTTTGTTTTGTTTTTGTGATTGAATTTTAATCATATAGTAATTATTAATTATGGTTACTTTTAGTGTTCTAAAGGGAACAGAACGAAATATATGCCAAATTAAAAAATCTTATGCGATGAAACTGACCGAAGATTTTCTCGCTTATATTTTGAGTCTCGTACCGTACTTTTATACGGATTCAGGTGTCTGGCTCAATCACTTCCCAAACACTTCCCTACTTTACGAGACACGATGAGAAGTCGTCAATTGGTGCTGAAGCAGCGGCACGGAAAGAGCCTAGGACTTGAGTAAATTCTGCAGGAAGATAAAGTCCAATCTTGAAGTTGGACGTAAAGAGGGTTAGGAATCAATCTGGTATTAGCAATATGAATTAACATTTCACCAACAGCACTTAGAAGTCCGGACGCACAAAGGTTTGAATGTGAAATGAGCTTGGGTGTTAGTGTTCCTGGATTCAATCGCATGTCCCCAAAGTGAATGCTCACTTGCAACGGGTAGTGGCTTGAGTCTCTAAATGGTCGTTTTGCATGTTAACGGAATTCCTGTAATACAATCCTGTGGTGGGGCCTTTGATGCACAGGAGACACAGATACCATTCCTGTGGGTCCCGGTCACAGGTTTGTTAATGATTAATAAGAAGTATGCGTTGGTCTGCTTAAAAATAATATCTTGTCTATGACAAATACTGACAATGTTAGGTCGGTCTTAATACACAATTAACAACATAAGACAGATATCATACACTTGGTACAGGAGAATGTTATGAGGATACATATACATATTCCATAGTCAGTAATGGATATGATTTTAATATTAAAATATGTGAATAATAAAATTTTATTCCAACTTTAGTCTGTAAAGATATATACCAGTATTTTTGGTACATGTCACAATACGAAACTCTGGCAGGGATTGCCCCGGTGCCTTTTGAGGTTTTCTGTCTGCTATTACGTTTAACTAGCAATGGATTTCGTGAGGAGCTATCTGTTGGAGGACAGAAACTACCACTGGTCATTGTTTGCAAGTTTTAACTGCTACATACTCGTATATCTTTGGCACTAATGGATACTTTCTTTGCATAAAATCGCATATAAAGTATTATAACAAATAAAATGATCTGTATCATTCTCAATCTCAAAAAGTCTAGTTTCTTACAGTGTTTTTGGTATCAATACTAGCACTAGTAGCAGTACTACTAGTAGTAGCACTAGTAGTAGCATTAGTAGTAGCACTCGTAGTAGTACTAGTAATAGCACTACTAGTAGCCCTAGTAGTACTACTAGTAGTAGTACTAGTAGCAATAATAAGAATAATAAAGAAAATATCAATATAAGTAGTAATACCAACTGTAAAATGACTACCAGATTATTCCATAAATTTTTCATTTCCAGTTACCGCTACGCAATTAGTCAACCGTAGCTTGGCAATAGGTAACGAAGTCAGTGCTCGCTTTTTTGCCATGTAGCAGTGCCCTGAAACTGTCTGCATTCACTTCTGTCACAACTTTTTGTGCTTACGTTGGTCTGCAAAGCGAAGTCTCATTTAATCCGAACAGTAAGGCATCTCGAAAAATAATATTTTGCACAATCGAAACGGGATATAGATATTCGTAGCGAACTGACTTGACGTGGACTTTATCTGCGATCAAATATTTAAGCAAATTGTCAATTGATTTTAAAACGAGTGCTTTTATCGAAAATAGGTGTTAGTGAGGATTTCGCTTTAACAAAAGTTTAAATGTCGACTTATATCCTCGATTCCCGAGTTAGAGAGTGAGCAATTTCTAAGTTCAGCGATGACAAAATTATGAAGAGGTATTATCGAAATTTATAACTCTAGCGGTTATTAAAAATACTCCGCGCTGTATTCAGAATCTCATATTTCATCCAATATATTATCAATCTCTGGAACCTATAATAATAGTATATCAGAAAGATGACCAGAATCTGCAATATAAAATAAATTTACTTACGAGACGCATGGTCCGTAAAATATTTTATAGACATATTTGTAGGGAAGTTGTTATGAAATTGCATGCCTTAAGGCTTGTTCGTATACTTGGCTTATTTCCTTTGTGCAATATTTATACAAAGTTATTCATACGTACAGCCAAAATGCACCGCATATAATGTCGATGGAGCTGTGTAATGGACGCTGTCGATATTCGAGTGCACGAGAATTTTAGCGTTAAACTAGGGGTGAAGTCACCATGATAACATGGTATGATCGCATACTTTAGAAAGCTGGTAATATTTCTTTCGTTTTTAATGGTATGTTGACTCTGTTATACATATGTATACTCGTATATACTTGCTGTAGTAATGCTATTTGAAGAGTTCTGCCGCCGCTACTTGGTGACAGATTAACAGCCAAATGTTAACAACGTTCAGTACTGGTACTACTAAGTTTCATGATCGTTTCCATCTGAAGATGCATCGCTTTTGTATCACGCGTCCGGTCATTTGGAAGCGTTAAAGATGTTTAAAAACCTCTTGCATATTGTTCATTTTTATACATTGTTTACTAAAGCCCTTTTTTGTTAAAGTACGTTGGTGTAGTTGCTGATGTAGCCTAATGGTAGTTAATGAAGGCAGTAGTATCACTTACGTTACCTACGAGTGTCCTATATTTTGTTTCTATTACCCTTTTTTATCATCGCAGTTTTCATTTTGTGTCTACGTCTGTCTACAACATACAGTATAATATAGCTTCGATTGTTTTTTAAAATTTAATCAAACAATTATTCACGTCTTCTTTTGCATACTTTGTTAACTACAATGAATTCGACGGTGTTATGATTTTTATATAGTCTTATATCATCACGCCAGCACCTTAGGGGGTAGAAGAAAGCACTAGCTGATATTATCGTAACGTAACATCACGACTTTAATCCCCGAAGGGGTAGGCAGTGGAGTGTAGTACATTCCCAAGTTTCACCAGTTACGTTTAAGTCCCATGGAATAGGTGGTGAGCCTATTGTCATATACCGGGCACAATTCCACACACCGAGTCACTACAGAAAATTCTAAATTAGAAAAATCCAATAGTACCCGTCCTGGGATTTGAACCCAGGTCCTCCCGATCGGCAGTCACGCTTGCTACCACTCCACCTACAAGGCAGGCAGTCTTACATTATACTTATTATGAATGTCTTTCATTCTTTAAAAATTCAAGTAATTCTTCTTACTGCATAAGTTTTTTTTGTAGAGTTATCTCCAAGTAGTGTTTTAAAGTGTGTGTCAAAGCTTGTCCCGTTTGTGTATTTGGAATTAACTACACGAGTATTAGATACGGTGAACTTGTTAGAAGCAAATCCCGGCGTGTTCCACACAACACAATAGCTCGGCGCCGACAAGGTGCTGGTTATAAACGAGAAACCATTTTGCGTGTTTGGTAGAATTGGATACATGTCCTTCATCTCGTTTAATGTTATCAGTTCACGTGTGATACCTACACGATAGCCGCGTTTATGTATCGACATCATCAATCTATTTTCTGTATCAGGGTCGACAAATATTGTCGAGAATTCGGAAGTACAGGTTTTATTAAATACTATAGTCCTCAATAGACTAACGCTCAACTCTAACTAGGACGTAACTGATGGATCGTAGGAGAATACCACACTCGTCTGCCTACCCCTTCGGGGAAACACAGGCGTGATGCAGTGTTATAGGAATTCATAGTTGTAGTGAACGATGTTAAATTTAAAATACCCATAACTCTGTGGAGTCATTAAAGCGTGTCAGGGATTGGAACATCAGACCCCAGCGTTGGGGGCTTAAATTTGTATGTTCATACTTAGTGTCGGATTAATTTGTTGCCGGATTAATATCGGATTTACATTTCGGATGTATATATTTGGTGGTCCTTGTACGCGCATATTTGTCTGTTTCATCGCTCGCGGTTATTCTTCAAAATGAGATTTGTGTTCGTATTTTACGAAAATTTAACAGGAATTTTCAAATATGTAAAGATACCCTAAACTAAGTCCTGTATGGTTGAGCCTGCTTTGCCTGATGTGGTGTAGGCGACTATTTATACCTGTATAGTGACGTATTGCATATATACATATGTATGTATGTATATTGCCTTTATCATGTCCTTTTTCAATACGACATTGCCTATATTATAAATTATATTTAATTATGTTGACATCCTCAATGAAAATCCTTTCATTAAACATATGCACATGTACAAAAAAATTAAAGAGAACTAGACCAGTTGACATCAGCCAGCCATAGTGTGCTGTAGCTGGCTATATTGCGCGGGCGCATCGCAGCTTAGCTCCCGTTAAACGCACGCCTTTGTCTTTCATACGCCTACTGTCTGACCTTTTACAACACCGTCTAACGACGGGGAGAGATCACTGGGGGGCGGTTGACCCCCTGAAACTGCCCGGCTAAAGAAGGGATCCTCGAGGCCCGTAGACTCGTACCCATACGGCGAATTATCCGCCACAGTGTACGAACGACCGCTACTGCTGCTGCTGCTGCCCCTTCTTACTCTTCGGCATTCCTTAGTACTTTCTTTTGCGTAGTCTTCTATTCTCTTCCTCTGTGTTTACACATTACGTACGTAGACTGTTTTGCAATCCGTAAAACAAACTTAACGCGAAACAAACTTCTCAAAACATGTTGACCTTTTTAATTACCGCCTCCATGGCCTTACATAACCCACACGTAGATACATAAATTCTTTTGATCGCCAAGCAGACATATCTAAAAGATCAACGAAAAGCATGTATCAGTATACTCCGTGAGAGGTTTTATAAAACTCATACTCAGTATGCGTAAATATAACAAAGATGTTTACGAGGAAAGCTTTCAGAATACAATAATATGTGTAAATATGGCGCGGCTGATAATGTCAGTAGACGCGTTGACGGGCATCATGCGCAAATGTCTTTTCAGAAAAAAGGGAATCATCTTTCCGTTACATTATCTCGCATTCAGACTTAAGTTGTGTCGTTTTTCTCAAAAATGTCTCTTCTGTGTAACGACAAAAAGCGACTGATGAAGTTCTTAGCTGTGTGAGTACGCCAGAAGCTCGATGTAGCTTAAAATTCATCACAAAAACTATTTTGGTACTTAGAAAATCTACGTTAATTTCAAAAAGTCATTTTGGTAACTTACATTTCAAAAATGTTCCAGGCTCAGTCATAAGTTGTTCCCTTTCTGTTAATAATGACTTATGCCATTAGTGGAGAACATTGTTTTTCTAGATTTTAATTGTGTTCTTGTCACGTATGTAGATACTTATGTTGTTCGTTATATGTATTTTATTATAAGGCAATTGTGGCCATATTCATAATTCTGTTTTAGCATAATGATAAGACTTACTATTCTTAGGGAATTTAAAAAATCCTGTAATCTAGTATTTTCCTTTGTGAAGATCTTTCGTGTCTTTTATATAAAAAAATTATCTCCACGTCGCTGCAAAAAATATGAGACGGAACCGAATGAAATTAGCGTGTTGAAGTTATAACTGAAATTGTAAGAAAAATATTACGAAACTTAGATATACGAGAAAGTTTTTTTCTTTCTTTTGAGAAGAATAAGAGGAAAATTGATTTTCATTAATTATAACAAATTCAATATCGACTGCAGTTCTGTCTAAACGTTTCCATTCCCGTAAGTGTAACTTTTGCATGAAATACAACCCATAGAAATCAGCTTCTGACTTGCAAGGAATACGCTTGTCGTCTCGCTGTCTAACTTTGCCAAACAATACTATTGTTGTCGCCTTCATCACGTCCATATCTCGTTACGACGACATCATAGGTGAGGTACCTAGTTCACTGCTGCGTAGTATGATGCGTAGCGTGCAGTAATAATTGTTTGACGATACGTGCCATAGCATGTTATAAATACGCTACAACTTTAAAAACACATTGTTCTGTTAAACAATGCGCTGTAACAGCGTTATTGAAATTAATGAATGAATGAATGAATGAATGAACGAACGAATGAATGAATGAATGAATGAATGAATGAATGAACTGAACTCAATTGGACTCATCGTCCAAGGTCTCGTACTAACAGACATTAGAAGCGTCGTTGTTTTAGAACCTTAAACATGGAAACGGTTTGTTTTGGTTCCTATTTATAAGAATCTGTAAGTAGTATCAGTAAATCAAATAACGGATAATGCAAATACGATTTCATAGTATTCATTTTACATTACATATATACGTCATTGACAACTTTTAAAGCGAGCTCTAGATTACTCCTTCCTCTGTTTCTTCTCAATACTATTCCAGCAGTTATTTCCTTATGACGCTGTTGCCTTCAGGCTGAGAATTGTGGATTGTGAGTAATCTAGTTCCTTTCTCTGTGGAGCTTGTAGGGTCTTTTGTGTAAGACAATTATCTGTCTGCCAGCTCTGGCGGAAAAACGTATAATGGAACCAAATGGCAAAGGATGAGAGCACTGAAACCATCAATAAGATTTTCGCAGGAATTGTTCCCACAAATTGAATTTCTTCAGTGGGTACGTAATAACTCTGTAATAACTATCGTTTTTTGTGTGACTTTTCATATAAATGAAATATCAAACAAATAGTGTATTGAAATGGCCGACATCGTTCTCGTTCGTAATAAAATCGGGGAAAATCCATAGTACACTTTAATTAGCACTTTTATTCCTCATCATCATAAACGAGGGGTAGACGTAATGCCAAAGGGAATGTTCTTTAAAACAATCCTGGTGATGATGAAAAATTTATGGTAGACACCTATACACCTATGGTATTATCAATTATTGATTAACAAATAGTTCATATCAGTAAGACTAAAATCTGTGTAGGCTTGTGGATCACCTAATGGAAAATAGTGACCATGTCATAACAACAATCTTAACGATTGTGAATGTGAGCTTCAATGCGAACTTTTGTTACAAGTTTTCTAAAAGATAGATAGACTTACACATGTAAATGGAATATTCTCGAGAGTCTAAATTACTCCAAATTAATACGCAATATTTCTGTATACAAATGAGGCCCATTTCTTTTCAAAATATTATAAAATGCCGCCACAACCACGACTGCGCGGTGGAACGTAAAATTTCGAAGTGCCCACATAAAAGTCATTACCGTTTACATACATATATATATTCTAAACAATGCTCCGAAGCACAGGTGAACAATAAACCTTCTTTAATTACAGTACGAACGAGCTTTTACTTTTATCGCTCGCGCATAGCTCGGCTTTACCCCAAAATATGGTCACAATTAACGAAAAAACACGGCCAATTTAATAAAGTGTTGAGCATAGTATACAGTATTAATGGATCTGCTTTTAATCGGTCACGAACGTCCAGTACGTGTGGACGAATGTAACGGGTTTTGAGTAGAACGCGCGAGCGCGGGTGACGTGGAAGGACTTTTACATTTTCTGTTTCTGTCGTTCTGTTGGAATTTCTCTGTAGATACAATGTCGTGACGTATTCTTCTGTGAGAGGATGTGAACCATATTATATAATACGCTTTACCCTTTTGACGTTTTTTCATTATCGTAAGTGTCTCTAAATAATGTGCGTATATTTATGCTCAGTTTGAAGTTTTAATGACATGTATCTGCGTAACATTAATAATAATAGTAAGCTTCATGACATCTGGCAGCTGATAAATACACGGTTTTATTTTAGTTTTTATTGCTTATAATTAAAGCAATACACCAGTTAAACAAGTATATACCGGCACGCGTCGAGACTCCGTCGTACTCATTAGCTCGTTCGCGCGCTGCCGCGCTAACGGCCGTTCAAATATTGTTCATGTTGTCTGCTAACTTCTCTACGTAGAACATAATAGTTTAATACGTACAACCTTAGCTGTCGACTCGAGGCTTACGCTTGCTCGAGCTCCCCCTAGCCTCAGTCGTTACTTACCCAACTAAACAGGTTCTTGAATGTAATGTCACAGCGAAAAAGTAGAGCAGTCACGAACTGTTTATTCCACCCCAACTTCTGTTACATATTCCTATTGCAACAAATATTAGTAGAATATTTAATTATTTAATTATATGTGTTATAAGCAAATAATACAGCTTTCTATTCACGGTAATAGTCCTCCTTAAGTATCAATACGAAGTTTTTCACGGAATGCATTAATTCCTTTATAATTCTTACCTAGTACCTTTATATGTATAATGTAATTATGAAGATTTTCTCAACTTATTCATGAAATTAAACTAAATTATGAAACGGAAATGATTTTCATACTTGGAGTAGCCAATCGGAAAAAATCGTTACATTAAAACCGTTGTATTTCAGACGTAAATATTACATGCATTGATAATAAATATGACATGTATTCACCCAAAATGCAAGTTCCAACATATTTTTTAATTTTCATGATGATTTTCGAAAGCAAGATCGTTTCAAGCTGCGGTACAACTGTGTCATGTCTTTCATACTGCGCTTTGGAGTTCTGTTTTGTCTCAAGTTCTCACAACCCAGTTTCCGTCCTGCTCTCTCAATTTTCATTAGCATAATATTATCGAGTAGCATACTGTTCACAATAATGCGGCTTAATCTTGCAGTTTATTTAGTACAAGCGCTTCCAATTGTGAAGACGATGTGGTGAGGAAACAATAGCTCGTTTTAATGAAAATCCTTGGACCGCTGCTGGTACGTTACGAGCGCGGCAAAAAGCGATTCCAATTATCCATGTTATCTCACCATTCTTCAATACGAATGTAATATTTTGATGCTCTCTCCAATTAATTTATTATGATAATCATTTTATCATCACGTCAGGTTTCTTATGGAGTAAATAGAGCATTTAATGCTCGATATATCAAGTTACATTTTTGAAGACCGGAATACAATATTAATATCTTTCGCATGTAACAAAGTCAAACACATAAAAGTATGCATTATATTCTGTATTAAATTCACACCTGGCATATATTATCATCATCCGCCCTGGGGTTCATCATCATCATCTTCGTCGGCCTATTTTAGTCCACTGCTGGACGTAGGCCTCCCCCAATGTGCGCCATCGCGCCTTGTCATCGGCTTGCCGCATCCAGCATCTGCCTGCAGCCTTTCGCAGATCGTCATCCCACCGGGCCGGAGCGCGTCCTACACTACATTTGCCGAGCCGTGCTCCCCACTCCAAAACTCGCCTCCTTCACCAGTTATCGGTTCTTCGGCAGATATGCCCGGCCCACTGCCACTTCAGCGAACTAATCCTTTGAGTTATGTCAGTGACTTCGAACCCTGGGGTTGACTAACATAATATATAGAATGCCTTTTGCAGTAAATGTGTCAATCCTTACAGCGTAACTATAAAGATAACGCAATAGATTAAATAAAAAAATATATAATATCAAATTAAATTCATTTGCCAATGATACCAGCTCGTGATGTTCGCACACATAATATTATTTAACGCGTTAGTGTCAGAAGCAAGGTAGTCGCTCGAACCGCGAGTTGCTTGCCGCGTGTGGAGAAGTATTTCTCGCGAATAAATTATGCGCAAGTAACGCGAACAACTGTTCGGAAGGCGCGCCGAAGTGCGCCGTTACTTCCGCCCAATGGGCCGTTCGTTACCCGTTGGCATGCGTTGCGCTAAATGAAAAACTCACCCGCTGACCTCCACCGTTTTATTAGCTTTTGTTTTATCCATACTTTTCTCTTGGAACAGATAGTACGACATCCTGAACACTGCTGACAACGGTCTCATTTCTATCGTCAAACGTCACTACGAATATAAAAAATATTTCAGTAAACAACGAGTAGCTGAAATGATTAAGTTATCGTTCATTTTTTTTTAAATTTGACATCTCATTAATAATAGGACTATAGTTATCTTATTCGATGCATAAAACAAATACACAGGTAAAAATTTGTCTCTAATTAACATGGCCCCCATTTTGTATAAGTCTTCATTGGTTCCCTTTCTTCTTTATGCAATCATTGCTGAAAGCCTTGAATGGCTTGATAAAAGTGAATATATATTTATGAATCATTTCGACCTGCCAGTAGAATAAAGTTCCATAAGAACATGAGACCGACACAGTTTTTCTATATTTTTCAGACTGTTTAGGCCTATATATAAAATATAGGGGAAAAATGTAGGGAAACAAAAGTTAAAAATTTTTTTTTTTATTTATTTAAATTTTTATTTCACTACCATAAAATATAGATCTAAACAGTCTGACAAATAAAGAAAAAGTGTGTTGATCACATGTTCTTATGGAACTTTATTCTATGGGCAGGTCGATTTGTACGTATGCATAGTGTCGAAAGCGCTTTTTTCACAACATATGGTGTGGACATTAATAATTGAACTCTATAACGTATACATTTCAAAGCGTGTTCGCATTTGCCGCTCCGATAATCCAGATGTTCTTCAGCCGCTTCCAGTTGGTAGGATTTCCAGCACGACAGACTCCGTCGATTAATTAATGCGAAAAACTAAAACTACATGTTCATATTATTCCACTTCAACATAATTAACTAAAGTAATTGAGTCATATAAATAATGAGTAAGTACGTTATCAAACGGTTTCAAAATGTACCACCGATCCTAAAGGAGCCGTTATCCCCAATAAATTGTCCGTTTGTCAGCCGTTGGCGTACGTGGGTGTTAAATTAAAAAAATCCCTGCCCACCTTCATCTCTTTTCTTTATCAGTGACATTTTTGTTCAATTACATACGAGTATTTGGACGATAGAACTTGAATATATTCTATATGATTTCAATAAGATATATATAACGACTCTTTTGGAATCATCATCATCATTATCATTATCAGCCTATCTCCGTCCACTGCTGGACATAGGTCTCTTCAATAGCACGCCACTGAGCTCGATCCTCGGCTCGTCGCATCCAATTGCTGCCAGCCACTTTGCGTATATCGTCACTC